>JAUJYV010000048.1:0-149054 GCA_033995625.1 Ophyiulus pilosus
TGGGTATAGTTAAACTACTTTTATGTGATTAAATCACATTTTACGAGATGTTCTCACTTTTATTGGCCCACCCTGTACAATCAGTGTCATTTCATCGTTCTGACACTCACCCCTTCCAGAAGTGACTTTTCCCTCCCATTTTCTAATCAAACCAAAAATGTCAACAAATTACTATGACAAATCTATTCCACATCCTAAAATTGGATCATTATTTAAATAATAATTGAACATCAACGCACATCCTTGCATTGTTTATTCGTAAGCTATGAAATTGACGGTAATCACGCAGTTGAGTTCGCTGGTTCAATGTCCATTCGTTCAGAAAAGGGATGCACAGGATAGGCGGATATAACAATCAACAATTTCACTTTCATTCTTCAGCACATTATTAGGTTATTAACATGCCAACAAGGAAAGAGAAAGGCTACGATTATCCGCGCAAGACCAAAACGTGAACAGCTATTACAAGTTTGGGTGCAAAGTCAACCCATTCAACATGAGAATTATAAATGCAAAAATGCAGATTAATAAAGTGAATTCATTGCATTTTGTCAATGTTAAATCAATACTAAAACTTTAGAAGGTTGATAATGTCACCTGTTCTATTACAACGATTTTGTTGTTCAGCTATAGCTTCCTTATTAGAACCACTCTAGACTGCTGAGATAAACCGTATTTAGTTGCTCATAAGGGAAGAGTTGGAAGATATAATTCAAATAAACTTTACAATAAGTGTATAATAAAAATGCATCATAAAACTGTATGCAAAAAATGGTCAATTAATTCGATAAGCGTAAGCATGACTCTTCATAGTCATGCGTCAAAACATCTAGAAACACTAGTTTCATCTGCCTTAAACTGTTTTAGATTCCACCTATTTAGTTTTAAGGCATACCGTTTTTTACCCACGTTTTTTAATGCGATGGGAAAATAAAAAGTACACCAGTTATGTCTTCCTAAATTTAAGGCTTGTTTTAGTGCCATAAAAAGCCAGCCATTAAATTTAATTATACCAAAAATGGTGATAGTTTATCTGTGAAATAAAATTGCGAAATATCAAGGTTTGAAGAAGGTCAACTTCATAGGAAACGTAAAAAAGCTACATCTATTTAATCTTGAAAACAGAAATCGGTTAAGTAACCAAATTTTGGCACGCGCAACAATTGCAAAATTAATTGAGGGAAAAATGTTTTTAACCTAAAAAATCGAAAGCTGATGAAGCTGTATATATGTACATATGTAATATGTAAAATAAAAACTCTGCAGAAAAACCGAATAAACGATTACGTTTAACAAGAGAAGTTTCTGGTTAAAGTGATTTAGAGAACTAGATAACTAGTTAACTGCAAATTAGAAATATCTCAAAGCACCAATCTCAAGTACTGGTGGTGAAATATGATAGTCCACACTCAATTACTATAATAGTTTTGAATTTTTCAACATTGCCTCACTTATCACTTGTTCCTATCTGTCTGTTGACACAATACTGTATGTGAATGACCTCATTTGCAAACAGTATAGGACTTGACACGCTTATGGCTCCTTCGTATATGATTTCACAAAGACCACTTCATTTAAATTATAGTTTAGGCATAAGTCGGTCGAGGATACATGCATGGTTAGTGTACTACTATGTTACGACTATTAAAATTCTACAAAAAATATGCTTTGAATAGGTTAAGAAAATGTGCGACATGAATTTTTCCGGTTAAGGACATTCATATTTGTTGAAACTGTCCTTTAAAATCATAAGACACAAAGTTATTAAAATTAAGCCACAGCTCACCATGATATAGAAAGTACCTTCATGCAGGGTATTTTCAAACCTCTAGTACAGCACTATAGATGTGCCCCATTTCATTAATACACTCATTGGATCGCATTTAGACCACACAATGCCATGACATGCACACACTTTTCCGCATTATTATTTCAATTGAAACGCACAAGCGGCAGCAATTCACCCGAAGAGTCTTGAAAAACTGTTTAGGAACATGGAGAAGTTTTAAGAAATCCACTACTCAAAACAGAATAACGTACATCAAGGGTTGTACTTAAACAAATCGTTCTATTAAGCGCATTAACGGCACTGACATGGAAGAAAAAAGCAGAACAAAGGTGAATAAAAATTCTGCACTCCATGCAGATGAATGCTATATTTCGCAGAAGTACACACGTATCAAGTAGCCATAGCTGCTGACTCTTGTGCCTCTGTATTTGTTAATTAGCCTTTCACACTTCCGAAACTTTAAATGCACAATATTTGGGAGAGCGCATCCAGGTAGTGACCATGACCAGAGTAAAGGCTTTCCATTCAAGGAAAGCAATCATGCAAAAACTTATATATTTTACCTACTGCATAAGTTCAAAGTCTAATTTGCTACGCCCGAATTAACTTCGTTTCTTTCAAGATGAACATGTAATGCGTTTCAACTTAAAGCATTGATGACTCCTTGAAATACTAGATGTAATCACGGAATGGATTTCACCTTAGCTGAAACCGATTTAAATAAAATTTACATAAATCCTACTCAAATCTTGATTGCATTTAGTATCTAAAGCTGATATTGTAAATATACTGTGAAATGAAATATAAATTTTGTTTTTATATACAAAATAATATGCATGTAAGTAAAGAACTCATCTTTAACCGCAATGAATGAAAATAACATTATTTTTATTCATTTTCTTATTGAAAAAACGTGATAAATATTGGGCAATGAAACTGTTGTGAAGCAAAATTCGCACCATAAACACAACTATACGGTTGTAATTTTTTTTCCAGATTTTTGTTATTTAGATCTTTCAAAATTATTTCAATTGAAGAAGTTATCTTTTCCATTATATGGAGTCGACGAACGCTATGATGTACCACATTTGGGGCAACAGAGTAGTTTATAATTACAGTTAGTTTATAATAGAAAGTACCTTCATGCAGGGTATTTTCAAACCTCTAGTACAGCACTATAGATGTGCCCCATTTCATTAATACACTCATTGGATCGCATTTAGACCACACAATGCCATGACATGCACACACTTTTCCGCATTATTATTTCAATTGAAACGCACAAGCGGCAGCAATTCACCCGAAGAGTCTTGAAAAACTGTTTAGGAACATGGAGAAGTTTTAAGAAATCCACTACTCAAAACAGAATAACGTACATCAAGGGTTGTACTTAAACAAATCGTTCTATTAAGCGCATTAACGGCACTGACATGGAAGAAAAAAGCAGAACAAAGGTGAATAAAAATTCTGCACTCCATGCAGATGAATGCTATATTTCGCAGAAGTACACACGTATCAAGTAGCCATAGCTGCTGACTCTTGTGCCTCTGTATTTGTTAATTAGCCTTTCACACTTCCGAAACTTTAAATGCACAATATTTGGGAGAGCGCATCCAGGTAGTGACCATGACCAGAGTAAAGGCTTTCCATTCAAGGAAAGCAATCATGCAAAAACTTATATATTTTACCTACTGCATAAGTTCAAAGTCTAATTTGCTACGCCCGAATTAACTTCGTTTCTTTCAAGATGAACATGTAATGCGTTTCAACTTAAAGCATTGATGACTCCTTGAAATACTAGATGTAATCACGGAATGGATTTCACCTTAGCTGAAACCGATTTAAATAAAATTTACATAAATCCTACTCAAATCTTGATTGCATTTAGTATCTAAAGCTGATATTGTAAATATACTGTGAAATGAAATATAAATTTTGTTTTTATATACAAAATAATATGCATGTAAGTAAAGAACTCATCTTTAACCGCAATGAATGAAAATAACATTATTTTTATTCATTTTCTTATTGAAAAAACGTGATAAATATTGGGCAATGAAACTGTTGTGAAGCAAAATTCGCACCATAAACACAACTATACGGTTGTAATTTTTTTTCCAGATTTTTGTTATTTAGATCTTTCAAAATTATTTCAATTGAAGAAGTTATCTTTTCCATTATATGGAGTCGACGAACGCTATGATGTACCACATTTGGGGCAACAGAGTAGTTTATAATTACAAGGTTTCAATTAAATATGTCACTAAACATCAATTCTCTCCACGCCAATATGCAAAAAATTAACGGAAATTATTGTTTGCAACTTCTCACCCAAAATATGAAAAACAGCTGCTTATTTGAGGAATTCGAGGCAGTATTTACAAATTGTCATGTACTAATAAACTTTCAAACGAGTCAAAGGTATAAAACCAAACTTGCATTGAAATCAACTTTTGCTAACATTCACCCTTGGTATGGAAATTAAAAGAGAAAAAAATCAGAGATTCTTGGAATCACGAATTTGAATATCTTACGGTTCAAGCGTGTCAAAGATGATAACATTATGGAACAGGAAATAAAATCACAAGATATGAGACATATAAGACGCGCGTGTGTCCCATGCTTAAGTTGAACATGCAATTTAGCCTAAGTGACACGCGGATGCATATTGTTTAATTTTAGGTTGACGAAAATGTACTTCATCCGTTGTCCATTTAACCTTAACCAATATTGGGCACTCTTGACGCATGTGTAAGTGATAGGTATCTGACAAGGAAGTGCTTTCACTGACACCCGGAAACTAAAATTATTGACGTGACCGAACGGAAATTCCTTTTATGCTTTTCAAGCGCCGCGTGACAGCGCCCTCTGCCCCTGATAAGAGGACCTTTATGGCTACTTCCTTTTAAATGTGACTTTAAAAAAAAAAATTGTACACCGTCGCATGTTGGGCTAAGCTATTTTTGCCAATCATTCCCCATTTACAGGTTGCGCTTATACACAGGATAACCAAGCGTTAAGTAGGGGGTCCTCACAAATAACTAACCGTTACCGGAATGCCATAACAAATGGACCTTCACCGTCTTTTTTAGTTATTACGTCAAGCGTTTATATAAATTTAACATATATTTTCTTTTTTTACGGTTGATCAAATATTATCTACAGTACGAAAGAGATCGTGGAGAATGCTTTACAAGTTCAGCATACACATCTAACAATGCAATTCTCGAGCGATGACAATTGCAGTTATGTATGTATGCGTTATGCATTCACCCAGAAAAATCTTATAAAATTAACTAGAAGAAAATTTGGATCTTGATTTTACATGGTATTCTCTCAGTGCTCAAGTTGTATCCAAGAATGCCTGACTTCCAACCAGACATTAGTCGCATTATTAATTATTGTTGTATAACATGCACCTTATCTTGATGAAAGTGTTATGAGATGAACTCTTTTTGCCACTAAGGTAGACGATTTTGTGAATGACATGAGTATTAGTCATTAATTAGTGGGACAACAAAACAACATCTTCCGGGTTGATGTATAAGCATATGCACAAGTTATGATTCAATAGAATCAGAGTTTAACATGCTTTAAATTGAATCGATGCTGACAAAGGTGGTATATATCAACATGATAGTACATGTACTGGCTTACCGAAATCACCACTTAGTACTTTAGTGCCTACATGCGATGCTTGCAGATAACAGAGTAACACAATAAGCAAGACAGTCTTTCAAAACAACGGCACCTTAAGTGAAATTCCTGCAATTAATGCATAAATGGCTTGTAAAAATAACGGGGGTGATAACTGATGTAAGTATCTTGTATGAGGGTAATGGCTGTATAATTAATAAAATTTAGTCTAATTTTTTCCTGGATTAGATCTTGACCCAGCGAGCCGCACCTACTTCAGTTCACCAGAACAGACAAAATGTGATAAAATCTATTTAATCAGTTGAGGCTATAAAGCTATAGTTATGAAAAACTACAGAGTACAAGATTATATGGGTCGATTCGTGTGGATTACATCTTGGATTTTCAACCCAGTTATACACAATTTTGAACTTTGCACTACATTATCTGATTGGTGGATTTTTGAACATAACGTATTGAATATAAACTTTTCAATACCAGTCTGCAATAGTAATGTCTGTGTTATATATGTACTAAACATATTTTACAGTATAAGATAGTGTTTTGGAGGAAACATGGAAAGAAGAGCTAAAATATTCAATTATGTCTTAGAAATCTTAGAATAACGACATAATCTGTAAAGCACGGTTTTATAAAAAGTTTATATTACGCAACATCAATTCGTTCGTCTTCCCGTGTCCTTGACACAACATGCTACTCATATTTCTATCTTCTCAACATGATAAAATTGAATGATTTTTGCTCCACTTAATTAATCGAAATAAGAGTTAGGAAAACATGAAGTTGTTTGTGTGGATACACATACAAGTAGTTCTTTTTTGGATTTGCCAAGCTGCAGGGACAAAATCTTTCAAAATTCAGATTGGTAAGTGAATGTTTTGTAATTATGAAAGCAATTTCAGTAAATTACCATGATATCAATAAAAATAACATTGACGACAAATTTGTCAACGAATGTTTCGATTACTTTGCCTAAATTATGAAGCAACTTCAATATATTGTGCATATGGTAATAATTAAGTAACTACATCAAAAACGCACAATAAGCTCATTGTTTATTATAGCTGTGGTAACTAGTATACTACATATTCTATACCATATCTTGGGTAAATAGGTGCAATATTTGAACATGGACACGATGATCTACAAATTGCATTCACTGAAGCTGTCCGTCGTGTAAATGATGACCCACAACTCTTAAGAAATTCAATCCTTATACCAAAAATCGAGACTATTGGTGATGGGGACATTTTGGGAGCCTACATGAAAGGTTAGTCTATTAATGTGAATTGGATAATTCAACATAAAAACTCGAATCTTATGGTTGCCCTTCATGTTTGATGGAGGAAATGATTAAAGCAATGCTCTACAGCAGCTATATGTATGTACATATGGATTAAACTATGTAGAGTAATCTGTTGACATGTTTTGAATTTTCGAGTATAACAATGTTAGTTCAGAAGATTTAAAAGTTTTTAACCGCAAAAGAATATAAATATAGCCTGTTCTTGTTTCTTTATCAGTTTGTGATCTGCTATCGCAAGGCGTGGTCGCCATCTTTGGTCCTCAATCCTTCAATACAACTGCACACGTGGAATCCATTTGTAGGGCTGTGGAAATTCCACACGTTAATATACAATTACCACATAGCTATACTTTGTGGAAATCATCATTTACGGAATCAAGTTACACTTTTAATTTCGCTCCACATGCTCCTTCTTATTACCAACTATTCCCAGAAATTGTTCGAAAATTGAAATGGACCTCATTTGCACTTATTTATGATGATAATGCAGGTAATTAACTACAGAATGGTTTACAACTCTCTACATTTGAATCTGATCGTTGATACCGTCTCACCTTTCTGTTTTATCAAATTGATAAATTGTAGTATACAAAGTAATACAATGGTGACAACGTCTGACCATATCACTGTTGGACTATTCAGAATTTGTGCTTTACAACATGGCAGATGATATGAAGATGATCACGTCACAACTTGTTTACTTAGCGTATAATTCAATTTTATAAAGTTGGGCTTCATAGTCAATATTTATGTTGTTTTAAAAATATGTGTTTGGTCACTCACAAACACCAAACATGTAGTTTTAATATTTTTAAATACGTATATACGTGTGGCTTATACAATTTCGCGCATTAAGCTTTTTAATGTTTCACATGCGTAACAAAATGTCTGCTGTCCATTAACCAAAGGTTGGTGAACCGGCTATAAATTAAGCAGGGAAGTTCATATAGCAATCCTCCCTTATTGTATTCTATTCATTTACCGTATCTAAACAATGATTGTTTAGGTTTAATAAGAAGTAAAGATTTGCTCCAAGTTCTACCATACATATCAAGCAACTTAACAGTGCGTCAATTGCCACCTGGAGAAGACTTTCACGACTTTTTGTTAGAAATTCAAAAACAAGATCAGTATAACATAATAGTTGATTGTTCATCGAATCAAAATTTTCGTTTACTTAAAAATGTGAGAATATATCTATTTTAAGATACATCTGTATTAATGAACTAAACATATCACTTTGATTTGCTCACTCTTTAATTATTTGGACTTTAGGCACTTCAAGTAGGAATGATGGGTGAACGTTACAACTATCTTCTCACAAACGCGTTGGTGAGACCACCGCTTTTTGTTATTAAAAACATGTTAACTGTCAACTTTATAATGCATTTGTTCAGACAATTTACTGGTTGTTAAACGCATTATATTTACGTGCCTTTAATATTAATTCAGGATGCAGAAGATAAGGATTTTGAGGATTTTCGTTACAGTAAATCTACCATAATGTACACAAGAATATTGAATCTGAACAACCCGGAGCTAACACAAGTGATGAAGAAAACCTCCTTAAAATTTAAAGTAACTTTAAAAACAAGGTTGTGTCCGCATATACTGAAGAATTTCACAGATAACGATACTTTATGTTTGATTACAGACCCAGATGATGCTGTTATATGATTCAGTGCTTTTCTTCAGCAAAGTTATTACGGATTTGGAGGAGCAATTCAAATTTATCCAACCTGAAGCATTGTGTGAAACTGAAAACAGTTGGTCAAATGGAAGTAATGTGAAGGCGTACATGCAACAGGTTTAGCATCTTGAATTCTAGTTTGAGGTTAACAAATTTGGCTCTCTCAAAAGAAATTTCAATATTTTGTTAATTTTAAGTACAGCTTCAAATAAATGGTCTGAGTGGTTCAATTCAACTTCATCAACAAAGTAGAGCAACTTTTGATGTTGACATCATGCGAATGGAGAAAACTGGTGTAAAAAAAGTAGGCTACTGCTTTAAAACAATAAATTCATTCGCATTATCATAACATCATAAGATATACTGACCCTGATAAACTAAAATCTTGTTAAACTTTGCAGATAGCAAAGTATATAATTGACGGAAACAAAGTACTTGAACATAATACTGAAAATCTAGTAAAACCCGATTCAACGCCAATGCTGAATGTGCTAACAGTCTTGGTACGTATCTGGTGTTATTTTATTCTAAATTGATTGTGGTGAAATTCGACCGAGTTTTTAACCGGAGGACTTTTCTTCATTAAGAGTCCACCATATGTTATGCTTAAAAACAACGCGCCTACAGCTAATAATGAGGACATCTTTGAAGGTTTCTGCATCGATATATTGGAAGAAATATCCAAAATTCATGGCTTCCGCTATAACATTTCATTAAGTCGAGGCAATGTTTATGGATACATACATGTTGGAAGCAGACAATTTACTGGGATTATTGGAGAACTCATCAAAAAAGTTTGTATCATATAACAACACAGTGAACAAAAATTAAGCGGCGACAATTTGTGCATACATGAAATGCCCTTCTTATTTCTCTCTCTAGAATGTGGATATGGGGATTGGTGATATCACCATAACGATGGCAAGAAATCAAGTAGTGGATTTTTCATATCCCATTTCGGATGTAGGAATCACTGCATTACTCAGAAAACCCCTACCTGAGATTCAAAATAACATATTTTATTTTCTGACTCCATTTTCAACTGAAATTTGGATCGCATTGGCGGCTGCTTATCTAGGTTCTTGTGTTCTGCTCTTTGTTTTAGCAAGGTAAAGTAAATGGCACCATTTTTTTACTTACATTTTGAGAAAACTGACTTTTTGTGGAGAAGTGTTTTGTGTCTCATGTATCAACATTATTTTACAGAATTAATCCCACAGAATGGCAAAATACGCAGCCATGCGACAAAAGCCCTCAGTTTTTGTTCAATAATTTGGGAGTCTTGAACAGTTTATGGTTTATGCTGGCATCAGCATTGCGTCAATGGTCAACCATTACCCCCAAGTGAGTATGAACAACACTAACTATAACACATTTCCCAGTTCGTGTTTCAATATTAATGTTGTTTTGAACTTTCGCATTCAGGGGCATTTCCACTCGACTGGTTGCAGTGATTTGGTGGATATTTGCAATATTTATGTTCTGTTTTTACATGGCTAATTTGGTGAGAAACCAATTGCTGGACACTGAAGAAATGAAAATCCCAATCAGAAATATTAATGATTTAGTGAGGCAATCGAAAATAAAGTATGGCGTCCCTAATGGTGGATCCACCATGGATTTCTTTAAGGTACAGTTTTCCGACTTATAATTTAACGTGTGTATGCTTAGAGCATGCGACTAATTTTTATTTATTAAACTTGGATAACGTGCAGAATACGAAAATGGAAATTTACCAAGAATTGTGGTCGAATATGCTTGCTGATAAAAATGTATTCGTCAACTCAGTAGAGGAGGGGATAAACAGAGTAAAGCAAGGAAATTATGCATTTTTTATGGAAACTACAATGAGTGAATTCGTATCAGAAAGAGATTGTACTTTGATGACGGTAGGGCCCCAACTGGATCACAAAGGACACGCTTTCGCCTTTCCAAAAGGTATTATTTATTATTCGTATCTATATCCCATTCCTCAGCACGGGATGATGAGCAATTACATATATACGTACAGCGGTTAATCAAAAAGTCCCTTATTGGAAACGAAAAAAGGATCAGAAATTGGAAAGCCAGGGGAATATAGCAGTTTACAATTTATATGTAGATGTAGCATATTATTTTTTCTAACTTAATAGGATCGCCATACAAAGATATGATTTCGACATCGATTCTGAAACTCCAGCAAACAGGCGTTCTTCGCAAACTGAAATCTAAATGGTGGGAACACAGCAAATCTCGAGGCCATTGCAACGATGATAAGCTAAAACAAATTCAAACTATTAATTCCCGTCATTTGGGAGGAGTGTTTATATTACTCCTGTCGATTTTGCCATTGGCTTTCTTGGTGGCCGTTTTGGAAGTTATTTGGAACAGAAAGAATAAAACTGCTTTAACAAATGTAAGTACCACGATACAAGTATCTTCCTGATATCACAATTACAATTACTTATTTTGTATAAAAAAATTCGTTTAGGGTAACACCATAACACAGGAAATACAACAGCAGTTAGCTTTTGCATTAAATTGCAGTAAAACAACAAAACAGGTACCAAAAGACCAAACCACCGAAGCGGAAGAGTCCAGTTATTTAGTAAACGAAGAGGAAAGCTGATTGTACAATTTTTCTATTCGTATCAATCCAAAAAATATCACAATTTTCTGCACAATTATTAGAACTGTGTTTAATTCCCTACAAAACGGTCAATTAAAGCGGCTAAATAAACAGATTTGAACATAGATCAAAGTTTTATTACTCTACATTCACAATTCATTCCTGCCAAGGTAATGGTATTTAATATGCCTCTCTACTAATTTTAAAGTATTTAATATTACTTGTATTATCAAAACGACAAGTCAAATCAAATTTTGCATTTTAAATGAAGAATGATGCAGAAAATACTGCATATTTTAATCGATTTTAGTCTAAAATCGTGTATCCATAGTATTAGTGAAATTAGTTTCGTATAATAAATTACTTTCTAATCCATTTGAAGATATATATAGAACAGAAAACTAACTTGCAAGAAATAATAATTTATTCATTTTCACCTATTTTAAAATTCATAAATTTACATTCCTAAATAATTAATTCTAGATCAAATGTTCTTTGTCGACTACAAACTATAGTTCGAAACAGAGGTAACTAAGGTAAGTAAATTTATGCATGCTACCTGGGAAACTACAGAGTGGTACAATTACAAGTAACAAAATCTTTTAAATACTTTTTTGATATTACAAATTTTAGATAAACGTGTCGAAAACTCGAAATTATTATACTAATTTCTGCCCACTGCTGATTGTGCCATTATTTTAACAGAAAAAAAAATCGCTGATCATATCGATCATTGATTGCAAATAATTAAATGATATACAGTCTTTTAAAAAAAATTGTAAATTATTATTTAGTATAATTTATGTGGAATACGTAATGTCCACGTCATTATTTTAAGTTATAGTCAAAATTTGGCCAAAATGTGACGAAGACAAATTTTATCTATCAAAATTATATCGCAAAAAACCTTGATTTAATTCTCCTGTTTTCCCAACTAACAAAAATTATTTATTTATTTCAACTGCTCACAACATTTTTCAATTCTAATTTCTAAATAATTAATTCCTCAACTAACGCCCATGGTAACTAGAAACTTATAAAAAACACAGAAGTAATTATGGGGTAAAAAATCTATATATATATACATATACTGCCTAAGAAAATAGTAAGATACACTTTTTACCATTGTACACAATTTCTTGATCTTAAAAACACCTGAGTTAAAAATGTGGCGAAAGTTCAAAAGTATTGTGCTAATTTCTGCCTTGTTACTTCTTAAAACACATGGCAAACTAATTGCTAAATCACAAGCGTACACAATACTTATCAATGAATATAAACTACCAATCGCAGACCAAAAAACATATTCGAGCATGATATCTGAATTTGTAACACTGCAAAGTTGTGCTGTTGCATGTCTTGGTAATCAAGCTTGCTTTGGATTTTGGTAAGTTAATATTTTTAACAAAATTGATTTAAGCAGTTATTCTAACTTAATATTTCAAAACTTCTAATTTCAAAAAATTGTAATAGCATCGCTTCAGGGTCATGCGCATTGGTACGAAAAACTGGCATTTATCTCATCCTCAAGAATGCTACCATTATAGCGAATTCGCCAAAACCATACGTTTGCTATGTGAATCAAGAAGTAAATTAATTATATTATAGAATTAAAAGTCAATTTAAAGTTTTTTTAACGGTGCTTACGACCTTCCAGGTCCTGGTAGGAGTGGCGGCTCGTGCATTCGCCCTATGGAACTGCAACACCCCCTATTTCCACTTCATATTAGTGATATATTTTAATATACTGAGTCATTTTTTGTTTATTTATTTAAACCTGTACTATATATAACTAGTAGCCATCCCCGACTGGGGGACCCCCAGGTTACAAAATTCTTTGTGTAGAACTGTGCGCTTCAGTTCCAGCGGCGTGGAGTTTGACTGTTGTGCGCATGCACACATAGGAAGCTGTACGAGAGGGAGTGAGAGCACTGTCGCTCCCGCAGTGCTGACGGTTTAACTGTTGTACACAATTTTAAAACAAAGGCTACAAATTTTCGGGAGCAGCACCCCCACAAATTTTAGCTACGAGCCACCACAACTGGTGAGGATAAGCGAGAGTTATTGGTCAATCGTTTGATTAAGTTTTTTTATTCCGACATTATTCCAGATGATCGTGGACGACCCGGGTACAATCGTAAATGGTATGAAATAGTAATGAGTATTAAAACAAGAATCACTACTATAAGCTTACATTTCACTAACTTGTAATGTATTTATGTAGCTTTAAACATTCCAAACGTTGCGCTTAAAAAGCCTTCAGCAGAAAGCAGTAGTTTAAGTTCCAGTCAGTCAGCTGCTATAGTTTTAGACGGAAATCTAGGAGCTGGATACCAATATTGCCAGTCTACAAAAGAAGAGAATTTTCCATGGATAAAGGTCGATCTTCAAGCTTCACATCTCGTATATTTCTTTAACATCACAATTTGCCCGAATCCACGTAAGTCAATTGAATAAATCAAATATAGTCATGGACTGAAAATTGCAGCATTAGATGAAGCTTGAAACAGCAACTTTATTACGAATGACTTGATGACGTTTAAGATAAAAATCAAAATATTCTAGAACATAATGTCACCAAAGTGCGAATTCCGTAATTTCAAACTGAACTGATATTCAGTCAAGTATTTTAAGTTATTGCCAGAATTTTTTCTAGATTTTTTATGAATTGAACGCGATCTGAAGTTTATTTTGACTTATACGTGTTGAGAAAGCCTATGAGTGATGAATCGAAGATTCATGATAGCTGCGCAACAAACAAGTTTTTCATTTAGTAAAGCTCGCTCCACAAAGATTGTTATTTGGATTTTTAAATAAATTCCAATGAAATCTACAGTAGTTTGATATTTTTCTTTCCAGCATGTGGAGAAATATTTCACGACGTCGAAGTCCGAGTTGGAAAACAATGGGGATCAACTGATTCTATTACTAAAAATTCACTTTGCGCAGAGGTGCTATCAACTGGGAACTATAACGTATTCGTCCCTTGTCTCCCAAAACCAATTCTTGGCCATATTGTAACTGTACAAATGGTAAGAAATATCAAAGGTAAGAAAAATCAACTTAAAATGTGTGAACTTCAAGTCTTCGGATTTAAGATATAAAAGGCTTGTGTTAATGTTGAAAATATGTGTTAAGTGTGACATCTATATTCATATTGTGCAATTTGTGTGTGATAATACATATTTAATTTAACATATCGATTTTTAAATCTTCACGGAAGCAATGAGTGGAATTGTGTGTAGCACATCGTTATGCAATTAAACTATGACCTTAAATAAACAGCTTCAATATGGTACTCTGGAAAATGTATTGGCACGTAAGAGAAATTTGTTTGTTTGTTTGTTGATTTTTAATGTTGGCTTATTTCTGCAACACAAGGGCTAAACACCAAAGCCAGGGGATTAGCCTTCGACACCTACTGGAATTTTAATAGCATACGAGGGGTTTCTATATAAATATTTTTGTCTTAACATTACTTCATTAATTTATGGGATCTTTTATAATATGACTTTAAGAAATAATAAATGCTTAAATATAAAATATTATCTGAGGAATATTTTTTATGAAGAATCTTCCGTTAAAAGACTCGAACCCACTTATCATAACTTGTGTTGTAGTTTAAACTGTTATAACTGGAAATTACACAAAAGCTTTTAGTTGGAAAGAATGTCAATACTTACAATTAAATCTACTAGTTATTCGAACCTATTTTACTGGAAACACAAACTGTGTGGAAACTGTAGTATATAATTGTTATTCTGATCGCATGCTTTTAATAAAGGATTTCGCAGAATTTGCGTGTTTATTCACAGTTGTATTTATCCATTTTCCAAGGCCATTTTAGTAATCTAATCCATGTTACAATGCTCCAACTAATCTAACTTAGAATTATTAATAAACAAAAGAATGAAATACGAGCTTGAATTAATTGTGTATGCGTATTTTTGCAAATAACCTGCATCCGAAATCTATATCTCCGTGGTGTTTTATTTGTTATTAAATTCATACTAACAACGTTGGAAATAAAAGTATGTAGCAAAAAATCTTTACAGGGAAACTTTTTCACCATTATTTATTAACGCAAAATTATTGAGCAATTATTGAAAAATATTTGAATTTCAATACCGTTTTTGTAATGCAATCTCAAAAATGTTTTATTTATCGCTGCAACAATCGAACTAAAACTCTATATATGTAATATGATTCATATGAGATTATGAACTATATTTGGAATAGAAAGCTACACATGGTATACAAGGTTATATGTGACAAAGCTACCAGATTCAATATTTGGGTCTAATATTTCCGGTTTTGTTTTTACTTCTATGAACATTTACATTTTAAATTGTATGCGCTTAAATCAACTTCAGAACAAAACACCTGCCACTTTTAAATAAATGTCTACGTAGATTTTTATCAACTAAAATAGAAACGAATTTGAATTCAAATATAATGAAGACAATTTATGTCAGATAAAAAATATTATTTCGCAGCCCACGTATACAGTGTTTAACTCAATTTTACATTTGCTTGTAAAAAATGTTTTATTTTGTACAATCGTAAGTCGAATTACTGCCTCATTTTTTATGGCAACTAAAAGTAAACTTAGTAAATTTATGCATGCTACCTGGGAAACTACAGTGTTGTACAATTACAAGTAACAAAATCTTTAAAATACTTTCTTGGTCTTACAAATTTCAGATAAACATGTGTCGAAATTATTATGCTGATTTCTGCCCACTGCTTAATGTGCCATTATTTTAACAGAAAAAAATGCTGAGCATATCGATCATTGATTGCAAATCATTAAACGATATACAGTCCAGAATGAGTACAAATTTTACGTGAATAAGATAGAAAACATTATTTAGCCCAACATATTTTAAACAACTTATTAAATACTCTTTATGCTCATAAAATAAGCTTTTGCACTTTTATTTACACCTATTGTATACAACAGAACCCCTATTATCCTAGTGTTCTCATTATCCGAGACGTGCATAATGCAAAATATTCGGACACAAATATTTCACTAAATGTAAAAGATTTGTTAAATGTTTAAAATATACTGTATAGATACTGCATTTGCATTTATCAGTCTTGTAATAAACGTATTTGTAATTTTCTATTGAAAACGCAAATGTGCATACGTAATGTCCACGTCATTATCCGAGGTATACTGTTTAAAGCCTTGTTTATATATAGCCAAACTTTTATTAAAAGAAACTACAAAAAATTCCATGTGACGAACACAAATTTTTTCTATCAAAATTATGTCGTAAAAAACCTTGATTGAATTCTCCTGTTTTTACAGCTAAGTTGCCAACAACAATTATTTATTTATTTCACTGGCTCACAACATTTTTCAATTCATATTTCTAAATAATTAATTCCTCAACTTACGCCCATGGTAACTAGAAACTTATAAAAAACACAGAATTAATTATGGGGGAAAAAATCTATATATATATATATATATATACATATACTGCCTAAGAAAATAGTTAGACACACTTTTTACCATTGTACACAATTTCTTGATCTTAAAAACACCCGAGTTAAAAATGTGGCGAAAGTTCAAAAGTATTGTGCTAATTTCTGCCTTGTTACTTCTTAAAACACATGGCAAACTAATGGCTAAATCACAAGCGTACACAATACTTATCAATGAATATAAACTACCGATCCCAAACCAAAAAACATATACGAGTATGATATCTGAATTTGCAACACTGCAAAGTTGTGCTGTGACATGTCTTGGCAATCAAGCTTGCGTTGGATTTTGGTAAGTTAATAATTTTAACAAAATTGATTTAAACAGTTATTGAAGATTAACATTTCAAATCTACTAATTACAAAAAATTGTAATAGCATCGCTTCAGGGTCATGCGCATTGGTACGAAAAACTGGCATTTATCTCATCCTCAAGAATGCTACCATTATAGCGAATTCTCCAAAAACATACGTTTGCTATGTGAATCAAGAAGTAAATTTATTATATTATAGAATTAAATGTGAATTGCTTAAAATTTGACAGTTTATATAATAAAATTAAAAGTTAATTTAACGTTTATTTAACTGTGCTTACGACTTTAAGGATATGCAAGAGTTATTTGTCAATCGTTTGATTACATTTTTTATCCCGACATTATTTCAGATGATCGTGGACGACCCGGATACAATCGTAAATGGTATGCAATAGTAACGAGTATTAAAACAAGAATCACTACCATAAGCTTACATTTCACTAAATTGCAATGTATTTATGTAGCTTTAAATATTCCAAACGTTGCGTTTGAAAAGTCTTCAGCAGCGATCAGTATTTACGCTCCCAATCAGGTATCTGACTTGGTTGTAGACGGACATCTAGGACCACGTTATACAGAAGCTGGAACGCCATATTGCCAGTGTACAAAAGAAGAAAATTTTCCATGGCTAAAGATCGATCTTCAAGCTTCACATCTCGTATATTTCATCAACATCACAACTTGCCCAAATCCACGTAAGTCAATTGAATAATTCAAATATCATCATGGACTGAAAATTGCAGCATTAGATGAAGCTTGAAACAGCAACTTTATTATGAATGACTTGACGACGGATAAGATTTTTACAGATAAAAGTGAAAATATTCCAGAACATAATGTCACCAAAGTGCGAATTACGTAATTTCAAATGGAACTGATATTCAGTCAAGTATTTTAAGTTATTGCCAGAATTTTTTTAAAGATTTTTTATGAATTGAACGCGATCTGAAGTTTATTTTGACTTGTACTATAAGGGTTGAGAAATCCTATGAGTGATGAATCGAAGATTCATAATAGCTGCGATACAAACAAGTTTTTCAGTTAGTAAAAATCGCTCCACAAAGATTGTTATTTGGATTTCTAAATAAATTCCAATGAAATCTACAGTAGTTTGATATTTTTCTTTCCAGCATGTAAAGTATTTTTTCACGACGTCGAAGTCAGAGTTGGAAAACAATGGGTATCAGCTAATTCTATTACTAAAAATTCACTTTGCGCAGAGGTACTATCTCCTGGGAACGATAACGTATTCGTCCCTTGTCTCCCAAAACCAATTCAAGGCCATATTGTAACTGTACAAATCGTAAGAAAAATCAAAGGCGAGAAAAATCAACTTAAAATGTGTGAATTTCAAGTCTTCGGATTTAAGATATAAAAGGCTTGTGTTAATGTTGAAAATATGTGTTAAGTGTAACATCTATATTCAAATTGTGCAATTTGTATGTGATAATACGTATTTAATATAATCTATTGATTTTCAAATCTTCGCGGAAGCAAAGTGTATGTAGCACATCGTAATGCAATTAAACGATGACCTTAAATAAACAGCTTCAATATAGTACCCTGAAAAAATGTTATGACACGTATGAGAAGTTTGTTTGTTTGTTTGTTTGTTTGTTGATTTTTAACGTTGGATTTAACACAAGGATAAAACACCAAAGCCAAGGGATGAGCCTTAGACACCTACTGGAATTTTAATTGCCTACGAGGGCTCTGCCATTCAGTTTCATTATTTTTGACTTAACATTACGTTATTATTTTATGGGAAAATTATAATATGACTTTTAGAAATAATAAATGCTTAAATATAAAATAATATATGAGGAATATTTTTTATGACGAATCTTTCGTTGAAAGACTCGAATCCGCTTATCATAACTTACAGTTGGAGTTAACACTTTCATAACTGGAAATTACATAAAAGCTTTTAGCTGGAAAGAATGTCAAGACTTACAATTAAATCGACTAGTTATTCGAACCTATTTTACTGGAAACACACAACTGTGTGGAAACTGTAGTATATAATTGTTATTCTGATCGCATGCTTTTAATAAAGGATTTCGCAGAATTTGCGTGTTTATTCACAGTTGTATTTATCCATTTTCAAAGGCCATTTTAATAATATAATCCATGTTACAATGCTCAAACTAATCTATCTTAGAATTATTAATAAACAAAAGAATGAAATACGAGCTTGAATTCATTGTGTATGCGTATTTTTGCAAATAACCTGCATCCGAAATCTATATCTCCGTGGTGTTTTATTTGTTATTCATACTGACAACCTTGGAAATAAAATTATGTAGCAAAAAAAAATATAACGAAACGTTGATAAGAATTCTTTTTTCATTTACACCAATACAAAGAATGCATGCGTTATAACACGATGTTCTTTTCATGCAACATTTAGTGTGATCAGTGTATTAAATGTATGATTATGTATTCGTATTGACTAACAATAGATCAATTAAATTCATACAAGTTACTGATATTAAATGGTCTATATAATGAGAAAATAATTGGAAAAAGCTTATTGGGTAAATTCACTCAAACAATGTAAAATGTGTTTTAACAAATTCATAAATGAATAAAATGTTTGATTTGCAAGTATTGTTTTGAAATATATTCCAAAATTGAACCAAAAACTCCAAATATTGAGGATTGGGAAGCCATTGACGAAATTAAACGTAATATTAGAAAATTGAAAAATGAAGCTTAATTCCCACTCCCCACGGCCACCACCCTCCACTCCACACTATATAGCTACCCCACTGTAATGTCTTTCATACATGATTTCAAAATGCTGTTCTGCTTCCTGCGTTCTTTACGAATATATATATATATATATATATATATATATATATATTTTGTTAAGAAAATTGATTTTGGACAGGAAATGGAGAATAAAAATCATAAGCTTAGGATTTTACAAAAGCTACCAATCGCAACATTGCCATAACTATAATAAATAACCTGTGTAACAAAAATGCTTGTGGCAAAGCCCGGTTTTGACTTAAAGAAGTTAGAACTTTTATATACTAAATGGCATTTCTACCGAAAATTAATCGAAAAGTTAAAAAAACTACGTTTCTACTTCTAACCATAATAATGTCGCCATTGCAAATCTCTTGTCAACAGAAGTACGAGCACTATCTCTCCAATTTTAAATTGCCAGCTTCAATACCAAAAAATATATCATTTGCGAAGCATGATGTATTTCTACAGATGTGTGCCTCAACATGCGAGAAGCTCCCCCACTGCTTCATGTTTTGGTAAGAAATATAGATCATCTATCAGTTTTGCTTGACAACAATCTCTATAAATTCTAATCTTAAGTTGCTAAAGTTTTAACTTAGGCGTGTGTGTTTTGGGCCAATTTCGTGGTAATTACACAGTTAGCACTCAAGACAAAAGCGTGAGCGACAATATGATTGAATCATTGAGATACGTTTGCTTCGAGAATGAAAAGGTAAACTAACTTTCAATTCTCTGTGAATTCATGTATTGACGTATTGTAGTTCAGAATCCAATATACAAGTCGTAAGAAAAATAAAAAAAATTATCTAAGCATCTTGTAAAACTATTTTCTTTCTCTTATTTGGTTTCTTTAAGCTCAACAAAGCTACCTCTGAGGATCTTATACAAGGTCAATTCCAATAATCAGCAATTGCAATTTTTCTTTGGTTACATTTATAATACCGTTTTTAATTTTTTTGTTACATTTGAAAACTCTTTAGGCCTGGGTCTCGCCAACGTAGCGCTTAAAAAATCTGCAACAATAAGTAGTGAATACAACTCATTTGTAAAATCGGCCGCCTACCTTACTGATGGTAATTTGGATCGCACTTTCAAAGGTAGTAAAACAATTTGTACTGACACAAATCCCGAAGAAAAGCCATGGGCGTTAATTGACCTCCAAACGACATATCTTGTCTTCAGCATAAACATCACCAATAATGACAATGATGGTAAGATAAAAATTACAATTTTCTTGTGAATTAAAATTCATGACACTGCTGATGTTCAAGTGACAACTAGATTCATAATTATTGTTTCCTTGCTATGGTTCAAGTTCAGAAAAAAAGATTTCATAATACCCAAACCCGCATTGGAATGCATGATGGAACTTTAGAATCAAGTCCTACATCATTTACTCTGAACACCTTGTGCTACGAGTACACTCAAATTGGTGACGATTACTGGTTGCAATTCTGTCATCCTAAACCAATTATGGGTAGGTACGTTTCAATTCAGATTGTGAAAAGGTGTTTGCCAAAAAAAAAATGCCCTTTAGATGCCAAAAATGTGATGAATTTGTGTGAAGCGGAGGTTTATGGTTTAGAAATATAAATTAATCAGTATATGTATACATTTATTATGCATGTAGTGCCATTCAACAAAAATATTGCTTCTGCACTTATGGAGACAAAATACATGTATTAATTGAGGGAAATCTGAGTTAGCTTATCAAAAACTACTGGTTGGAAACTTTGTAAAAATTATAACTGAAAAAATTACTTCAGTCTTTTAGAATGTTTCCCATAGGGAGTAATTTGCTTAATGTTGCCAATGAAATAATTATCTTGTAAGCTACCATTATTAATACACGAATGCTAGCTTGGCCTATCTAAATGTTATACTGCATCGAGCCGATGATCACAATAACAATCAAATAATTTACTGGTTTGGCAAATATGGAAACTTTTGACCTTAAAGAACGGTTTGCCCTTATTTATAAGAAAAGGTGTTACTAAAGGCATATTGTTATGCGGTTGCTTGGTTCCCAAACTGTAGATATACAGAATTTTAAGTATTGAAATTATCTCGCACCTAAATATTGATGTATTGTCATATTGTATACAGTGAACATTATGAATAAATAAAATTCACCAAATACATTCGTTGATCACGTTATTCACTTGGAATGCAATATAGAATTGCTTTGATGTTTCTTGATGAAACAATATTGTAAAGATTATCTACTAATTACACTATAATAATAACAATTATCTTCAGATTACGTGCATGCGAGAATTTTATCACGCGTTTTACCATGTGCATTATAATAACAATACAGATATAAAACAAATGCGAAATACTGAATTAATAAAAATGCAGTAAACTTGTATACCGAAATGACTATTGCATATTGGCATTGCTTACTACAATTGAAATTTACAGTAATTATCGATCACCGCGAGTTAATTTAGTCAAAATGTGATCCTACCTTTGGTTGAATTGTTGGAATTAAAGGCAAATCAGGCTGCAAACTATCTTTCAGGAGTTGAGATAAAGTAAACTATCATAAAGCATTTCAAATTCCTGTGAATAAAAAAAGATTATATCAGTAATGTAGTTTATCAAATATAACATACATGCATAATGACGTTTTTGTTTAAGACATTGTTTTACCCAACTGGTCTATACGATCTATAATGTTTATAATTCTTACAAAAATTGAGCTCCAAATGACCACACGCTGTCAATAGCTACAATTTAAAATTGGTTGTTATACAAATTATACTTTTTAATTCGCCCCTTCTGGGCCCATTTATTTTATTAAGTTTTGACGAACTTGTGATGTTTGCTAGGACTTACATGTTCAATTATTAAATTATAAAAAAATACATGTTGAATATATAAATACACATATTAAAATGTTTTTGAAATATGCGTGCAGAAAAGCCTTATTCAATCGATTAGTGGGAAAACTACTAGAAAACGATGGTAGAAACAATTGGTTCCTATGAATATTTTGTCAAAAAATCCTCGAACAATTCATAAATTCGCATACCTTTATCTCAATTGTTGTCAAACTAAAAAGCGATATCCCGATTGTGTCTTTCCTGAAAATTCTTTGTTAGGAAAACATTGCGGCATATTAAAGAATAACATGTTTTGTGGTTGCTTGGTTTACGACAGGAAATACATAAAATCATACTGTAAGTTTGAAAATTTACAAAAGGTACCAATAGCAACGTCGGCATTAACCAACACAAGAACCCTGCATTGTAAAATATATCATTGTCACAAAGTCCAATTTTGAAAATAGAATCAATGAACTTAAAGCCCTTATATTCCAAGTGAATTTGCTAGTGGGACCTTTCCATGATAGAGTCAGAGATAAAGTGATTAAAAGCTTGAAAAAGTCAAACAACAATATGCTTCTGTTTTTCACCATAATCCTATTGCCATTTCAAGTATCGTGCCAACAAAAGTACGAGTATTATCTCTCAGATTTAAAATTACCGGTTTCTATCCCAAAAAACATATCATTTGCGACGCAATATGTTTTTCTACAGATGTGTGCATCAACTTGTCAACAGCTGACACAGTGCTTTATGTTTTGGTAAGACGTACTCGTCAGTAACTCGTAATTTGTTTGAACAACTTAGATTTGAATAAATTCTTATCTTGTATATTTCGCATCAGTTTCAACTTAGGCGTGTGTGTTTTGTTCCAACTTGATAACTACACAGTTTACACTCAAGATAAAAACGTAGACGGTTATCTGATGGAATCATTGAGCTACGTTTGCTTCAGGAATGAGAAGGTAAAAAAAAAACTTTGAAAAATTATCCTTTAAATTACGCTGAATATGTACTAACCCAGTTGCAGTGTTCACACACTATTCAGTTTCGAATGTTTTGCGTTCCAATTTTCTATATAAATTTCGAATTTTATAACGTGTCTCATTTTTTTGCCATAAAAACCGTACATGTCGTATGGTTTTTAGCGAATAGACCGAATTGAAATTGTTGTGATACAAGGCATTTTGTATTAGATTTAATCATTAAAACATCCCCCAATATTACTGATTGTGTTAGTGTTACTCAAAGTATCTGGCAATTTTTTTTCAAAAGTTTTGTCTGCTTTCAGTTCAACAGTGTTACTTCAGAAGATCTTATAAAAGGTATGACAATATTTTAACAACTGAAAGTCTAACAACAGTTTGATGAGCAGTTCCAGTTTTTGATATTGAAACATTTTTAGGACTAGGTCTGTCCAATGTTGCGTTTCAAAAAACTGCAAAACTAAGCAGCGAAAGCTCAAATCTTTTGGTAACAGACTTTTATCTTACGGATGGGAGTCTGGAACGCTCTTTCACTGTTAAAAAATACACATGTACAAATGGTGGTATTGAAGACAAGCCATGGGTGATAATCGACCTCGAACAGACATACCTTGTCTTTTGTGTAAACATCACCAACAATGACGATGACGGTAAATGTTTTCATATGAAAATCACATGTGATAGCAATTAATCTCTCGATTACTCCCGCAACTTTGTTTTACAATAATAATGGTGGGAAAAAAATTAGTTCCATGAATATTACTGTTTTAATTGCTCATTTCTTGTTTTAAGTTCAGAAAAAAAGATTTCATAATACCCAAGTCCGTATTGGAATGCAAGATGGAACGTCAGAATCAAGTCCTACATCTTTTACTCTCAACACCTTGTGCTACGAATACACTCGAATTGGCGACGATTACTGGTTAAAATTTTGTGACCCTATGCCAATTATGGGAAGGTACGTTTCATTGCAGATTGTGAGAAAGTGTTTGCCAAAAAAAAATTGTCCTTTAGATACTAAAAATGTGTTCAATTTGTGTGAAGTGCAAGTTTATGCCTTAGAGATATAAATCAAATATTAATCGAATAAAATCATACAAAGAGCTTGGTGTAGTTAGCTACTGTAGGCTTGGCAACAAAAGTTATGTAGATTTCATTCGCCACAAATTTGAAGAAATGCAATAAAAACACCTTTCCATTGGCAAAGTTAAGTCCTTGATTAAGTAAAACAAGCGACGTGTCACGTGTGCCTACTGTTACTCACAAATTTAAATTTGTCTACAAATAATGGGGATGATTGTACATTTTTTCATACCAATGTTTCATGGCTGATAATTCCAAATTTTGTTCGCACTGTCGGGATATAAGTTTTTCAAACACCAAATACAAATAACATACATTTTGTTCAAAGTCTGCAACCTTTTATTTCTTCTGAGCAGCTCTGCCAGCACATCTTACTTCGATGCTGATAAGGAGAGGAATGTTCACTAGTCCGCTATTAAAATCAAGTGGCGCTCCGAACTATTGCATAACCATATTTGTTTGTACAATTGCGCAAAACATTCCACAAGATAATTTATGCATACTTGCGTAGAAAACATGCAAAGAATGTTTTGCAATGCACCAATCCGGCGTAATTCGAACGACCTTGTCCCTTTTTCTCAATAGTGTACATTTTCTCATTTTTCTAAAAGTAGAACATTCTCCTCATTTTTTAAACATTACGAATGGGTTTGGTGGCACAATATAACACCACATGTAATCCAAATACAATAATTATTAATAAGTTAAAATTATTACGTGTGCCAATAATGCAAATTAAATTTGTCAAACTTAACCAGTTCAACAATAGAGAGTTTGAGCCATCCAACGTTATCAAAACGATAACGATAACCATCGCTGACGGCCCGGAATGTCAAGGACTACCCTATGCGAAGCATGGCATTCCAACGCCATTCCGGACCGCTAGCGCTGTTTCTAATTGCCGTTATCATTATCGTTTCGTTAACGTTGGCTGGCTCAAACTCTCCATTAATCGAAAAAAGATACTGTAAACTGAAAAATTTGATTAACATTTGTAAATCTAGAAACGCACATTTTATTGCATTTAATCTAACGTTAAACGTTAAAGAATCAAATGAAACTTTTTTAATGGTATACTATAGAAAGTATCTGTAATTTTTAGATTCAAAGTGATTAGCGACTGCATGTCCCAAAAATTAAAATTCCTTTAAGTGTTCACAATACGCTTAACTTTAACCAATTTAATAATTATGTATGTGGCATTACATATTGTATTTTTCTTATCTGGCACTGTCTGGTTTCAATAGTTCTAGTTCAAAAAATCAATGTATTGTCTGTATCTAATGTTTCAACCATACTTTATTAGTGCACAATCACACTACATATAAAAACAGAAACAAAGTACAAGTGCTAATATTATGTTGACAAATAGTAACTACATGTATAAGAAATAAAAATGAATTCAACAACACATTCTGTAATATGCTTCATCTATCAATATATCTTAAACGGAGTACTTGTTTCTGAGTGCATCACAATATCAATTCAAGGCTATGTTAGAAAGCCTATCCACTAGGGAATCCAAATTACTGTGGGTTTTTCGCTGGCCAGGTACCGGAGTATGTTGGGCAACTGTATTAGTTATAACGGGAAAATTTTTAATTTTTTAAGGTAAATTTATGCAAATCTGTTATGTTCATTGAAATTCTTGAACGTCAGTGAAGAAAATATAGTTCCAGTGTGATATTTGATTTTACATGCATTTCTTAGATAATCTACAGGTCAGTATGCGTAGCTGAAATACATAAATATAAAACATAAATAATTACTAGAAATATGAAATTCGCTCAATACTCTGTAAAAAACATCGAGTATTCGAGTATGACCAATTAAATTGAAATACTCGGATACTTGTTACCCGACATTGGATTCCCTACTATACACCGACAATAACTAAGCATATGCCTATTCTTACTGTTTAAAAATGAAATGGTTGCAAATTGATCAAGCTAATTCAACATAACCACAAGATCAAATGTAAAATAACATTAATGTTGTACAAACGATAGCATCATTTGATATTCACGAAGAATCTCACTCTCCTCATCCAAACTGATGTCCAAATGTGCATCTTCATCGTTAGGGATGTCTGTACGTAGTCTTTCCAAGGCATCAAACTGCATTTGAAGATTCTTAGGGTCAATTCCTGGGTCATCAGCTGAAGGAATACACAGAATACAGAGTCATAAAGCAGAGTCGTCTTTAATTTACATCATCGAGAAGAAATCAAGGCAAAATAGGCAAAACACTGCACATGTATGTCAAGCAAAATAATCCATCCAAACCAAATTAAATACATGCAATACATATGCATTACAAAGAAATCTCATACATAATTGTGTGAAATGCCAAGATATGAAAGATATTGCATTTTGAGAAAATTAAATAGACTCACCCTTGCTTGTTTGAGAAGGTGTAGTTTTAGAATCTATAACTTCCATAAAAATACCCCCAGTGGAAATTAGGTCATCTAA
The DNA here is from genome assembly GCA_033995625.1 of Ophyiulus pilosus. NCBI lineage: Eukaryota > Metazoa > Arthropoda > Diplopoda > Julida > Julidae > Ophyiulus > Ophyiulus pilosus. The sequence continues at coordinate 26,992 of JAUJYV010000048.1, forward strand.
AGCTGCCTGGACATTAGCTTTATGCTTTTTGAGACATTTCTTTGCTATTTCTGGATCAAAACCACATGATGCAACCTGTAATTTAGCGTTAAAATAATTATAATGGCAATACGTTTTTTGAAATATATGAGCTTTACCATAAAAAGTAACTACACTGTACTTCTCATCTTAAAGCAAATTGCAACACTGCTTCATGTTTAAACAGTACATCATAATTATTGATTAAATTCTTGTATAGACAAAAAATGTTCATTTCCATACCTGTACCACCATTTCTTCAGAAATAGTAGCTTCGGCACTACCAGTACTGGGATCAGTGAGATTCAGTCTTTCAGGGTGATCTTGAATAATCTGTTCAATTTAAATAAAAGCAATGATTTAAAAAATGCTTGCATAAACTATCTTTTTTTTTTCCAGTTCAATGAATCATATTACCTGTACAGCAAGTGAAATACTGTTATCGGAAAGGCGTAATGCTTCTGCAGAAGCAACAGACGGATAACCCATTGAAGTTAGTTTTTCGTAAAAGTCGATGTTCAACCTGTGGATTAATTAAGTTAATTACTTACATCTTAAACACTTGCCTAGCATAAAAGCTAAACTACTTTTTTTTAAAACTGGCTCAGCTCACCATTCTCCATTTACAGTTTTTCCTAATTTCCTGGCTTCCTGACGTCTGGCACGTTCTTTCTTCTCTTTATTATAATTATCTATTTTTTCCTATTCAGAAAAACAACAACACTGTTCTAGAAATGTTACCCACTAGTGATTTAATAAATACTTTTGGACTATAACAATATCATGTTAACTGTTTAAAAAAGGACTCATATTTGAAAAAAACCAAAACGATATAATTAATATAAACGAAATGCAAATGAGTTACCTTTCGACGATTTATAATGTAATTGACGGCCATTTCCACATCACCATTAGTACTTCTTAGGCCGAGGCGAGCCTCTGCTGCCGTATAACCAATCGCCATAACTAAACATTTGAAATATTTAAATACACAGTGATATGAAGAATGTTTTAATGTTGTATCAAGAAGAAGAAAAAGAAAATTGTACGTACCATTTGACAATTTCTCATCATCAACTTTCAACTGCTTCAGTTCATTTTCAACCTGTAAATACCACATTTTATTAAAATCATTAGACTGCTGCTCTATTTTTCCAATAACGTTAGCATTAAGAATGTTATGCTCTGATTAATAACAAACTCTGCTTAATAAATTGATCATTCATAAAACAAAATTTGCAATGTGGGTGCACTTACTTTAATAAACAACTTTTCCGCAACTTTCCACTGCCTACGGAAAAACGCAGTTATTCCTTTCAGCAAATGTAAACGGACAAATAATGCAGACTCGTGCCCAGTTGTTCCCTAGATACAAAATGTGCATCAATAAATCAATAGCAGTGCAATATGAGAACTAACCTAAGCTTTTTATTAGCTAGTATCTTTTGATTTTGGTCATTCGATAAAAAAATAACACATAGAATTAGAAACACTGGCTTTATTTTACAACACTCACTTTTACGGCTTGAAGACGCTCCAAGTTAGTTCCATAGCTTCGATGAAGACATTCTTCACACGTTTTCAATCTAGATTCTATCGAAATGAATAAAATAACCTTAAACATACTGTAGGTTGCACATTTTAAGAGTGTCTCTGATAACCTGCTAGATATATTTTCTGTAGCAAAGAAACACCTATGGTAATCAAAAAGAAGGTCTTACCAGCATCTGGCAAGTCCTCGATACTTTTAAGGCAAAGGTAACACCATGTGATGTCCAAGCAAAGTATCGCATAATTGTCAACGGATTTAAGGATATCGGCAGAACAACTCCTACACAAGGTCAAATTTGAAATTAAAAGATTGAAGCAGATTCATAAAGTGGATAATGAAGATGAACTCTTACTTAAACTCTTTATCTGCCTCGAGGAGCAGAAGAACAGCTTCAGAATAATCCTTCCTTCGAAGTGCTGCTTTACCTTTCTCGTTCAATATCATTGCCAAACTCAAAGCCTAGAAAAAAAAAGCGATATTACGCTATTTTGCACACTATCTATTATAAATCACATAGTCGTGTTTGCCTTACCTTCCGTTCATTCTTTGGAATATTTATGGCTCTGCCGTTTTGATCAGCAATTTGCATTAAATCCGTGTCCATATTTTTTCTGTTCACTTCATATTTTTTTTTCCGGAGAAAGGCAAGTTAGCATACATATAAGTTATTTGTTGTTTGTTTGTTTGTTAATTTTTAACGTTGGCCTATTTCTGCAACTAAGGCTAAACACCAACGCCAGGGGATGAGCCTTCATATCATAGTTTATAAAATCATATTTAAAAATACCAGATTGGTTGGCGAGGATTTCAGCATCTTCTCTTGTTTTCTGAACAGAAGAGCTTGCTGCATTGAAGTCGGTGACAGTATCTGAAGAAGCCAGTAAAATAATGGCCATGACGGTAGAAGTCACCTGAATTAATTAATCAAAACAACAAAAATAAATATAACAACACTGCAAATGATTAACTTAAAATAAGATGGCGGGAACTTCACTTGCCAAAATGCCCTGTTCGCTGAGAGTAGCATCATCTTTTATAATTCTACCTCCAGATATCAACTTTACTTTGATTGGTTCAATGTTACACTCTGTGGCAATGAGTTGTCGAAGCTCGGCACCTTTGACTTCTAGTTTGGTGTCAATTGTTAAACTTTTTTTGGAAACATTCTAAAAAATAGTAAGTAATGTATTCATCTGCATACAAGTAAAAACAATTCATACACTACATAAGAGCATACGTTTACACTAACCTGGGTTTGGTTTTGCGTAGTGACTTTGATGTTCAGAGCAGCTATCCCCGTAAGTGTATACCGGTTTCTAGATGCTAACCGTTCCACTGATGAGCTACGTAGATTTTCAATCGCCGTTTCACATTCAGCATGAGAAAGGTGCAGCTCTTCTCCATATCTTTTCACTATTTCCTAAAGAGTAAACAAAACACATCTTTCAAGGCAATACATAAGGTTGTGTAGTGAATTTAATTGGCGTTATTTATTATTGAGGCAACATCCCCATTATGTAGAAAAAGCCCAATTCTAGCAAATTATGATCAATTTCACAATTTGCGACTAAAAAATAAAATTCCATGGTCTAACAATTCCCTTATCCTGCATGAACTAATGCATAGGCGTGCTCCACACCGTAAACATTTCTAAATTTAGACATATAGGCACATCATGGATAAAGTTTATTTAAAAATAGACAAAGTTTACTTACCTCAGTGAATTCAGCTCTGTTGCCTTCTTCATCACTATATGGTGGAAGCCAAAGTTTAATTCTCTCACTGTTTAGTTTATTTTTTACCAATGTTAAAATGGTAGATGCCTGGAGATTGTCAGACATTTTCAGTCACTAAAATCAAAACAAAACAGTTTCAAATGTCTATATCATTACCTATCTGTTCTTGTAAATTTTGGAAACATTTAAACATTAGTTATATGGGAATAAAAAAATGAGAATATACGTCATTCAGTACCAATTTTAGGTATCACAGTCTGATCAAGGAAATATATGGTTTCCAATTACAATTTAAAGCACAAGTGACAAGCAATATTTTGGGGAAATTACATTATAAATAAGAAAACGTATCAAAGATTATGCATGACCAAGATTTTACAACTATAATTAAAAGCTATTCATGCACCAATGTTCGAAATTAGCGTTCGTTGGTCGACTTTTGCACCTATAAATTTAGTTTTTACTGCTGAAATTTTGTATGATGCAAATTTCGACAGATATCAATCGTTCGATTTCCTTAATCTTGCTAACAAATCGTTTTACAGAATAACCTCTAAAATTTGTAAAATGATTGTGATTTGATCGTTGTAATCATTGCAAAAATTATGCAGGCTCTATATACACATCTATAGATGTAAACAATAACAGCTGATAAATAATACGTGCCAAATAATATTGATTCCTAAACTATCAAAATAAATGCACAAATGTTTAAATAATAAAAAGTCAGGGCAATGTATCTTTATAATTCTTCAGTTAAACTGGACTTCGTTTAAATTTCTCGCGTTCATCATTATAGAAAGAATATTGCAAAATGCAGACAGAGGATGGTGCAATTAGAGAAAAACGTAAATCCGGCCATGCATGCATGCTCCAAACGTTTTATATATTGACATGACTAAACAATTATCTACCAATACGCTTCTACATATCGATATAGGAAGATATATTTGGTCAAATTTGCCTTTCGTATAAACTATTTTTAGCCTGCAAGAATTTTTAACAATGAATTTGCAAGCACGGGGATCGATCAATAATTTATCGATCGGGTCACGTAAATGTGGCTAAATAAATCTTGCTAAATAAAAGGAACAATAATAAATTTCAGCAAAATTTAATGATTTTTATATCGTCGATACTATTTTTTATGAAAATCTCGAACATGTCAACACGTGTGATTCAGCATAAAATGTAGGCTGTAAGTAGGTTTAGCTGCGCTAACTACACGGTTAACAAACTTTTCTACTTACGCTGGAAATCAGGAACGACGTACTGTACGAATCCTTTGGACGGTTCGATACGTACTTATTGGATATTTGAAATACTACCAGTCTGGTAAATCCAAAACAAACTCTCAAAGATGATAGATACTATAGCAGAATTTTAAATACGCTATCAACAGTAAACAACGCTGCGAAAGTAAACGGAGAAAAATATAGTTAATGTATCTACGCCTTCTTACTGTAGGCCTACAAAACCATCCAATGAAATCGTATGTGCCACTCTGCACATAGTACATACTGCGCTGGCGAAAAAAATGATTCCTATTGGAATTTTGATGGATATGAAATTATCTGAACTAAACTATACTAATAATAAAAATATTATAATACGTTGTAGTAGAACTTTTTAATAAATAAATAGACCGTCCAAAAGATTCTTTTTAATATCCACATTTAACTTACAAATTATACATTTTTGAATGTTTTTGTCAATAATCACAATTTGCTAAGAGTGAGATTCAATCTGAGACTTCGTGTCAGTTTTTTTTAAATTTGGAACTTTTGCTTCATTCCCTAATTAATACATTTTTACTGCGGAGATAATTATTATGCAGACCAGCTCCAAAGAAACCCACTTTAAATCTGAAAAGTAGGCCCCTAAAAATCATCAGGAGTCATGTGGTAAATTGGTTGTTAGGGTGTGGTATACCACCCCCAAGCATGGTTTCCTACAACAACAAAAATAACAAATCTTATGCGAAATTCCTACATCCCCACTTGGCCCTTTATCCCTCATCCAACATATATGTATGTACATGCATACGACATACACTCCTGTTAATAAAACTACAACTAGCACTTTCTATGTTAAAAATAAATTTGCTCTTATAGGAATTAATATATACAATGTGTGTTGTCATGACACTCAATTACAGCTCTATACTATATCCTGACCTTTAATCTTTGCTAATGGATTCCTGTATTCACTAGTGCTGCATTAATTGTTGCTGGTTTGCAATTAAACATTTTCAAGGATCGTTAGTGAGCTGTTGATATTGGTTTCTGACAAGATACACAAATAAAATTTGTAAAGATATTGTATTCATCCAACAAACTCAGGTAAATCTAAAGGAAATCGTTCAGAATCCTTTGAGATATATGATATAAATATAGGTGATATCACAGTACTTATTTGAATTGTATTTGTCAGCGCTCCTTAACTTGTTACCTTGTCAAAGTGTATTATTAATCCTCGAAATTTGCTTTTTTTTAAATTTGTACACGTCTCGAAATTTACTTTATTAAAAAAATTAAAAGAAGCATTGTGTACTGATCAAAATGTTAAGACGGCAAAAAGTGAACTGTTTACTTATTTTTATAACGCTTGTTCAATTGCCAATCTGCATCCTGTTCAAGTCTCAACAGATACATTCAAGATGCCGTACTGATTATAAATTGCCAGTTTCATTTCCTAAACAAGTTCAATGCGGATCTGGTGATCTTTTTCTGCTAAAATGTGCCATTACTTGTCAGAAGATGTCCAATTGCTACATGTTCTGGTAAGTTAGTACAATGTACACTGTATATAATTATATATTAATTAAGTGATATTATCAGAAAAGTGATGTCTTTTGAATGTTTGTCCAATATTTTTCATTAGTTTTAACTCAGCCGTATGTGCTATTGCCCAACTTGGAAACGGCTATGCAATTTTTACACACGGAAACAAAGACGAGTGTCGAAATGACGATTCGATGACATACACTTGTTACAATAATACAAAGGTACTCAAATACTTAATAATGAAATAAGAAAACATGCAATTTCTTTACATTTAGCAAATAAACATACGTACCTACCTTACTTTGCTTCAAAATATGTTTCTATTGCTTAACTTTCCTTTCATTATTACAGTGAAACATTTAAAATATCAATAAAAAAAATATCATTGATTTAACACAAATTATTTGAAAGGTTTTGGAAATTATATTTAAATCAGTTTGAATTAGTTTAGATTAGTTTCGAATGCCAGAGTCACATCTTTTAAAAATTCAATTTCTACTATCCATTCCAGATGAACATTGCAAGTGATGAAGAAAGACTTTTTGGTAATGTATAATAACTTTAGCTAAGTCAAGAATTTAACAGAATCATACAATTTGAATACAAAATATTTGCAGCTCTAGACGTATCGAATGTGGCACTGAATAAACCGACAAAAGTAATGCGAGAATATATGCCTTCTTCCGGACCAACATTTCCAAATTCATCAGCGTTTCTTGTGGACGGTAGTCTAAGTCGCATTTACACTAGCAATAAAAAAGAATGTGTTGATAGCGATATGGATGAGAGGCCATGGGTGTGGATCGACCTCCGAGAAAAATATGACGTCCTTGCCATTAACATCACTAATAACAGTGATTCGAGTAAGCACTGCACTCAGTAATACCCTACTGTAATATAACAACATTTAGTAATATACATAAGGTGTCTTTGGCGTTCAGATTTTACATTTTGAAATATATACGTGTACAGTAGTATCCTTTAATAGTTGGATACATCTGTCATAATATTATGCATTTTTTTGGATATTAAATATTATTTCGGTGGTCTATAGTTACTCTGTATATGTATGTATATCTCAAGAAGTTTCAAAGTGTAATTTTTTTTCCAAATGATGAAGCAAATTTATATAAACGTCTCTCTTGCCGTATCCATATCAAAATTACAAGTATTTCAAATAAAGTAATTTAACATGTACACCCTGTTAAGAAGCTTTTCAAGGCACCGGAGGTACCCTCTTAAGCGGAAAAATTAGTAAAAGTAGTACGGTTGTAACCGGTACATTAATTATATGGAAATAACACCTAATTCGTTTAAAAACGTTTTCTTTATATATTGCATTGAAGTATGAGAAATTATTTGTGCCTTTCTCGGGTTCTAGGACAAATGCTCAAAAAAAAAAAAAAAAGCGCACACGAGCTCAAACCTATCGAACGTATCCTAAACTTATAAATTTCATTAAACCTTATAAGCCTTATAATACCTTATAAGCGAAAAAAGTTAATAGTAACTCTATGTGGTTTATTTTGGGACATCAAAAATTCCGACTTCTTTCAGGTGAAAACTTCTTAAGTCCATGGGTTCTACTGTATTGAAAAGCACTTTTGAGAAATATATCTTCAAAACTCTGTACTATGAAATGGGAAACTTTCCCATCCACATTGAAAATTGTATTAACTGTAGTGATTTTTATTTGCTTTTAGGCTATAAAAAAAGGTTTCACGACGCTGAAATTCGTATTGGAATGAATGGTGATACAACGCCAGGTTTGGTGACCTATTTTGAAAACAATCCCACTTGTTTCATTTACACCGGAATTGGAGACAATTACTGGACAGAGTTCTGTCGTCCAGGGCCAATTCTAGGACGATATGTCACTTTACAAATTACAAAAAAGTGTACAGATTCGACAAAATGTCGTTCGGATGCAAACAACGTCATCAATATATGTGAGATTCAAGTGTTTGTCTTGAACAAGTAAATTACGTTAGATAGCGGAAAACTATGTTCTTGAAAATGTCTTACTGTAGTTTTAGTCTGCTTTTCCGTATAAACTAGCATCCGAAACAATGTTAAGCGTGTTATTGTAAAATTTATATTAAGATCATCTAAACACCGGTAATGGATACTGTTAATCAATACTTACTAGTTCATATACTATTTTTGTGTCTTTAATCTTAAATACTAACAACCAGTTGTCATCATATCTTACAAAACAAAACATAAAAAACAGATTTTAAAGTGCTCTATTTTATTGCACAATAAAAGGTTACTTAGCACAAAATTATATTCACCACAGCTGAAAATCAGAAATCTTGCTTAATATATATGTTAGAAAAAAATGCATGGAATGTATAACTGTCAACGGATACCTTAAATTCGTTTGAAATAAAGCAAAAAAGTTGTGCCTGTACAGATTGTGTTTTCATTTTTTATTTTGAAGAAAAGATAAATTCAACATACTGGGCAGAAGAAGATAATCCAGTTTAAGTGGCAGTGTATTTGGGGATGTTCCAGGCCGTTTACGATTATCCATAGCAGTTTCACTGCATTATCGCTCTTAAAATATTCGATTTTTACGCAAGACATGTTTGTAATAATTAATAATACTCGTAATTTCTTGTTAAAAATATTTTCTCATTTCCTGGATAAAATTTCGAGACTAGAATCAAAGCAGCAGACATGGCCAAAGGGTTTAAATGAAAAAGTTAATGCTTTGTCGATCCAAGGCTGTAATTGAATATGTCATCACATTTTGAGGGGGATAGGGTCCAGAATCTTGGGTTGAACTATTTTGGCCATATATTTAGGATCGCCAGTATTATGCAGGGCCCGGTATAGCAGGGCCCAGGTGAAATAGAAATTGCATTTTAACCTTAAAAATCGCACTTTTAATGCTAAAGTGCAACTCTCCTATTATTATCCTCGTATTTTGCAGATTCAGTTTGAAATTTATGAAAAAAATTGGTTCCCCCTCCTTCCCCCATATAACGGCCTTGTGATAAACGAAGACAAATTACGCATTATTCAGTATGTTTCTTGCAAGTTGTCTTACCTCAGTTATAGCTTGCCTTTAAAATATGCCTTTGGATACCACGCGAAATTTAAATTGTCCGTTAAAGTTCACAGTTGCACATACAAAACAAAGGCTGCATGTCTAGGAAAATTATAATTTAAAATGTTGACTAGATCTTTGAAATCCACTTGTACATCGATCTTATCCACAATCCACGTCATGTTCACTAATAAAGTTCATGTGAGAGCTCTAAAATAGTGAAAACCACAAATAAATACACTGAATGTCATTGTTCTGATCCTTGTATGGATCCTATGTAGCACATGTAGAATCTCGATTGTATACTTACTAAAGGGGATATGGAAGCTAAACTTCCTTCGTTTTTGGCATGTTTCTGGGGTTTTCCACCTTGCTTGGTGAGTGACACATAGCGCCTTAAAGTTGGATATGGCATTTGGAAGAAAATGGCGGCTTTTCGGATGGACATCCCTGCTTGGACAGCCTTGATGGCATGGCGCATGGTTTCTACATTCCATACTGAATTTAAACGTGGTGTAATGGCGAATCCAATATCTATAAAAATAATACCAAAAAGTTATAATTATTTATGTTTCTCTTCCAATTGACAATGCTGACATACATACATGCACGTAACATTAGGTTTCGATGGCCAACCGTCACCAATAATACTTCACATCAATACATAAAAAGATAAGATGGTTTTAACAAAAGTAAATTTACAGTACAGTGATATGTATAATTTTCAAATTTAATTATTTTTAGCACTGTTAAAGATTTTAGCGTGTTTAACATTTTAGCCTTGACAGATTATTTACTACTTCTGCATGTATGTTGTAGGCCTATATCACCTGAAAACAACATTTAATTAATGCAAATCATATGCCATTATTTAAATTCCGAGTCAATGGTACAACAATTATTCAGCTAAAACATCATTCGTGAGATGACTGACCTTAGATTGACATATTTCAACATGTTTCCATGATGTTGAAATAAAGTCAATAGTTGTGCTAACGTGGTAATGTCCAAGAAGAAAAAATTCATGTGATTGATTCTCTTTTATCAATAAGCTAATAAATTAAACTTCACAAAGTTTTAACTATAAAAATACATGTATATATGTATTGTTTTTGTAGTGTTCTTTTAAATGTATGTATGTATACAGCTATTCATACAGTATAATATAATACGTAGTAAAATGTATAATACACCATGTTATAATAAATATTGGTAGCCTAGCACCTACCTTGAATCGCAGTAGAATGGACACCTCCAATAAGTCCATCTGCATAAGATTTTTTTTATCATAACTGCACATCTGGATCTCATATATGAATGAAGATAATTTATGTAATTAATCTGCGCACAAAGCACACATGGGTATAGTATGTATTGTCATGAATGATGATCATGATTTCTTCATAATAATTCGTCACACTATTTATTGTTTTTTCCCATGGTAACTCAACTTAGAGTACACACGCTGAATTCCACAAGCGTAAAGTAGTTTCACATTATCGTTGTACAGATCTTGAAAGGGTTTAACTTGTATTTAATAATAAAGAAAGCAAACATATGCAAGTGTACACGTTTGAACAAGTAAAACAACCTGAACTAATCTTATGAAAAGGTGTATGTCACTAACTACAATTTGAGATACAACAAACAAAATTTTAAAAAAGTATACGCATTTCTTAGAGGTTTTCTACTTTTCCTTAAACTTTAAATTCATGTTTTCATAACGAATCAATGGCCAGTTTATAACTATACTGCATGAGATTACTATAGCGAATATTTACACCAACAAGATATATGCATACTAGCTCAAATTCCTGAGCATGCATGTATGTTTAGTCAATATAACCAACTATAAAAATGTCAAATCTAAATATTATTTGGAGAAAAAAAAAATGAATAAATGATTAACAAATAGGAATTGAAAGGATGACTTCTTTTGTTATCCTTTAGAAAGCATGGCAAATCGCCATGGTCTAGTGAAAAATCGAATAAAAACATCATGTTAAATCAATAATCTTTTTTTGTTGTTGCATGGTCACCAGCTGGGTATTAACCATAATTTTTAAGTCTTAGGATATACATGCACAGTTTTTAATTGTTTTGTTTTTTAAAAAAGCATCACCAAGTTTCGACCAGGAATCAAGTATTATGTTTCCTCACACGCCGTTGAATTTTAATACGTTCCTTCCTTTCGTCGTGATTATGTTCAGCCTTAATGTACACATCATTGCCAATTGTTTGACATCGTCCTCTACAGCCAGTTCTGGACTCTATGCATTGCCATATAATTTCTTTGGCATTATAACTTATTTCTCGTTTATAGAAATAGCCTTTATAACAAAGGGTCGCGTCATGTTTGTTGGCAGCTTTTGAAACCAGCCCTGCTATGTCTAACAAAAAAACAAAAAATTGCAAAGTTAGTACTTTCTTTTAAATAAAAATCAAACTTAATCTACCAAAACAGGGAAAAGTGATGAGACAAGAAAGATCAAAATTTTGAAAGAAGTTGTTTAAAAAACTTTATAAAACAGTTTTTTAAGACATAAGCAAGCTTTTTTTTCTCAAAATATTCCTCACTCACAAAATGACTAATGTCGTATAGTATACATAGGAACCACGTCTGCATTGACATCATGCCTTTTTGGTTAACCACATTTTTGGTAAAGCTAATGAAAAAGGTTACTCGGAATTTATACAAGCATGACGGATGGCTTGTGATATCTACGTTTGATTATATGCTAAAAATTCTTATCCATTCTTTCACCATGTTATCATGGCTGTAATAACGGGCAAAGTTAAATTTTCCCACGTTTCACAAAATCATAGTTCACCCATATATGGACGAGCATCCCTCCAATTAAAAAAAAATGAAGCAACATCTCTGCTAGTTCTTTCATTTTCAAAAGCAGAACATGAAACAATTATACAAACGCTAATACATACAAACCATATTATTTGCTATGAATCAGAAGAAATTTCTCGCAAGCTTGTAATCAACATATTACATGAAATATAGGAATTTCCACCCGCGCTTCCTGAAGCAGCCGTTTGTAAGAGGCGACTATCAGGTTTATGACAATGGACCGATTCGAAGAGCAGTTTAGTACCACTTGTCTGACATCTTCCATGGCAACGAGCTGATGCACATTTAACACACCTCCAAAAAACCTTATCAGCATGTTTCCTTGCCTTGGTATATTTAAACCCTCCTGTAATTAGGTTGTCGAATCCTCTTTGACTTTTACAAAATAACAGTGGAGACTTAGCTAACAAAAACATAATAAATTTGAACATTCTAGAATTCTATCCAACTTGACAAGAAATCTAAGAGAGAAAACTAATTCAATTTTGTATATATAATAAAACATCACGGTTCCTATTCTGTAACTAGTTTAAAAAAATATATATTCTCTATTGTATTTTATTTGTTCATTAAATCTCAGATTGGAAAAATATTACTTATATTTTAGACAATTATGTGATACATTAAAAATACTACACTGATAACTAATAAACAAATTTTCACGACATTGTTGTGTGGTTTTATTTTTATTTTGCTTTCTAGAAATATACTGCTTAAAATGGTAAATAATATAATATCATTAAGGAATGATCAGGATTTTGTAAATGTTCAAAATCATCTGGCTTTATGCAAACTGGATCTCGTTATTTAACCTCAATCATTTACTTCATATGTACAATACGTGTTTAGGTAATATTCATTGAACAACCTTTATTTAATCGAAGCCAATTCAAAAGAGGTTATACAATTGTTATTTGTTTGTTGTTCTCGAAATCTGGATTGCAACAGGACCAGATGACAACAGCACAAGGCCGTTTATATCAGTCCTAAGTTAACGCAGCCTTGCATCGTATCAATAGTCATGTTTAGTAGCTGGACATCAGGTTTGTGATTATGATCCATTCGTAAGAGAATTTGTTGACCAACTGTATGACATCTTCCACGGCAGCGTTGCTTGGTACATTTCACGCACTTCCAAATAACCTTATTGCCACAATCTTTTTCCATTGTGTATTTAAACCCGCCTGTGATAAGGTTGTCGTGTCCTCTTATGCCTTTGCAGAAAAACAGCGGATGGCAATCTAACAAAAATATATCAAATAATGAAGCTGTATGCATTCAATATTCATTGTTGAATTGTTTGTCGCTGGACAAATGAAACATGAATTTTATTTATAATCGTGTAGTTAGAAAATTAGTTAAATGCTTTGTCAAAAAATTAATTTCCATCCTTTATAAAAAAAAAACGTGGAGAAGAAATTGCTATATACTGTGGATTCCGGTTAATTGGGACACATCAGTCATCAGTTATAGACCATTAAAGCGGTGCTTACAATTTTGCAAAGCAGTTAGGCAGAGACCATTTGTTTTCATTCTTTAAAGTTTTTCCCAAATAAATGAGTCTAGATAGAGATCAAGGCCGCCACAAAGATGATATTACTCAATTCTAGTGATCAGGTGTTGTGGGAATGTCAGATAAGTGAGATGAACAGAAGGCAAAGAGATTTTTTGCCATCCTTTTGTCTTGTCCATCCAACTAAAATTAATTATTTGTTATTAGGTACATTACTATACATTAGAGGTAGTGAGTGGCTCCGCCAAAAATCTTGGCCTAAGAACCTGCTTCAAATTGCGCTGACCATGGCCATAGCATGTTCAAATTAACCGGAATTCTTTGCATATTTCTTCCGCTACAAAATGCTAACAATGTTCTTGCAATATTTGATTTTATTTCCAAACACTTTTCCGTTGCTCCTGATTTCAAATGTGTTTTAAGATCTCAGTTAAATATACGCGTACTTGCATAAATATATTTCGTTAGATAAATGTTCATATTTGAGTGGAAAACACAAATCTTCAAATAGTAGCATTAGGAAAAGACAAGGAGTTAAATAGTTTGGAAATTCAGCTTTCTGGATAGTATTTAATCAAATCTAAAGCAAAAAAAAATAGGCCTCTGCTAGAAGACCTCGGGTATTACTCACTCACAAAATTAATATCCCTGTTGTATTAAAAGCTTCTTGATCGATAAAAATGCAGCAAACAAAAACAGTACAATCTGCAGTGGCGAACTGTTCAGGATGTCAACTTGCCCAATAGCAAGTGGATCCTATGTTACAATTTTTAATAACCTTTTAGTAGCTTAATATTAGATGTTATATACATACATTTCGCAAAGTGTTTCATTGTACCGTTTTTCTTTTCTTATAAACATTAAATGATAGCTTTATGCGATAGTTGTGGATATGGGGCCCTTTTGTATATCCTGGCCATCACTATTTTTAGAGTCAGTCCGCCGCAGGTAACCAGTTCAATTGGAGAAAGTTCACGAAAACATACAAATGGTTAACGTTTAGCCAAGTGAGACATGCATATATCAACAGCCTGCGTTTTTTTGAGCAGCAGCCATTTCTAAAAGCCGTGGATCTGGTTTATGATTATGATTCGTTCTCATAAGAACTTGATTGCCAATAGAATGACATCTTCCATAACAACGCGGTGCTGTACATTTTGCGCATCTCCAATGAGTTTTATCTGCCAATTTCCTCTCTTTAACATATCTATACCCTCCTACGACAAGATTGTCAAGATTCCTGTGACCCTTGTAGAATATCGGTGTATCGTAGCAATGGTGAACTGACAAAAAAAACATTTAATTAAAATCCGCTGCGCTAATTCGATTGCATTCCTATTAGATTAAACTTCGGACAACATAATATAATGTTTTCAATTTTTTGTCTTTGATATGTAAATGCCAATCTGATAATTCGCATGGCCTAGTTATACAACTCCTGGGTAAGTATTTCATCCATGTAGCCCAAGCGGCATCTCCTCATCCACAATATTATATGAAATATAGCTGATAAACATTGAGGGTAATTGGCAGCAAGTCTTTTTCAGAGCACTAAATTGTTCTAAATATATACAAATGTTTCAATTAAAAATCCCAGGAGCAAAATAGTAATATTATAAAAAGTGTATCCAAAGTGGAGAGGACGACTAGAATCTTCCACAAATCTTAATTACAAATTTGAAAAAAATCTGAAATTTAACTCCAATTCATTGCAGATGTATTGGCAATTTTTAAAAGATATATCAGTGTTTCAAATTGAAATTTGGACTCCTTAAAACTCCAGAATTTTCAGTTGTAGTTTTTTAATTTGGAAAATAATAAATCAAAAAACCCAAAATGGAGACGTGTTAGTAAAAAAACTAGTTTTATTGTCACATTGCAGTAATTGTGCACGTGATAGAATATGTCGCGATAGAAACACAAAAACGATGGCACATTTCAGCAGACAAATGTGATAGTCCACATCCCACTGCTGCAAATTGTAGAATATATTTTCGAGTGTGTTTGTAACGCGTCAAACGATCACTTGTAGAAAGCGTCTAGGAATGGGATACCAAAAATCGTTGTCCTTAGTAAATTCAATCAACTGAAATTCAACCACGACCTCACGACTCAGCTCATACTTTTTTGTTCTAAATATAATTATGATGGATCGTAGTTGCCTTGATAAATGTCGAATTCAATAGTGGCTCTTCATGAGTTTTGAAGGTTCACCATTTTTAAAAGATAATCATCGGGTGGATGATTGTGCGATTTTTTCATGATCACTTGGTCGTGAGTCATATGGATTCTTCCATGACACTTGGTAGTCGTGCATTTCACACATCGCCAAATAATCTTATTGGCACAAACTTTATCTTGGTGGTATCTAAACCCTTCCGAAACAATATTGTCGAATCCTCTTGCGCTTTTAACAAACATCACTGCTGCAGCTAACAAAAAACACGGCATGAATTAAAATAAATGTCCAAATAAAAATTACTAGTCGACAATCAAATACTGAATTTTGTCACTTGGACAGTCCATGCTTATCAAGACAATATGCCTTTAAGACTCAAAGAGATATTCCATGACTGTTTTGCTCTGACTGCCCATAAAACTATTGAATTCACAAGCTATTGAATAGTTTCCAATTTACTGTCTTTAGTTCTCACCTAGTTTAGGTCTTGAAGTTTTAATTAAAAAACAAGCATAAAACACATAATATGTCGACAAAAGAGATATTACATAAAAAACGTTTGCGTTAGCATGACATTAAGGGCGAACCAAAGAAGGGATATGGTAGATTATAACGTTTGAGGATTGATGTTACATATGATTAAAATCAGAATTACTTGGCGTAAGCTATCGGAAGAGCAGATTAAATACTGTCTAAAATCTTAACTAGTCATCGCTATACGATAAACCTGTTATAATTCAGAAAGCTCTTAAAATTGAATTGGTTTAATGATAAATGAATATGGAAATTTCAAAAGAATTCCCCGATAATAATTAGCAAAAACAGATTCTTTTGATTTAACTAATTGGGGGAACCATCTATATGTATATCAGTAAAATACGCTTTTCCACTGCGAAAATCAACTTATTTGTCGTAGCAGACAGAATTTCTATGTTTTATGAATTCAATGCAGAAATACGGCAAGCTACTAATCAGTTAGTAACACTACTCCATTAAACAATGGTCCTGAATGTAATTTAAACAGTCTAAATTGTCATCGATACATAAATGTACCTTTCATCGTGAGTACAAGAGCATGTCTTTAACAGCATGTATCTTGTCAAAAAATAAACAAACCGACATAATATTCTGTCACAAAAATATTATGGTTCCAACTTGATCTGCACGGTGGCAGTTTGTAAAGAAGGACTCAAAAGCTTCACATCAGGCTCGTGATTATGCCAATCTTTCATGACCAAAGTGCCATTACATGTATGACATCTTCCACGACACTTCTTTTGTTTGTTTAACACGCATCGCCAAAATATTTTATCGTGGTAAGTCCTGTGTACCATGTATCTAAATCCGTTGTCAATAAGGTTGTCGTGTCCACGTTTGCCTTTGACAAACTTCAGGGGTTGAACTAACAATAGAAAAGCGACAGTTACAGATACAAGTAAGCTAAAAAAAAAGATATCATTGGTAAGAAAAATAACTTTTGGCAATAGACATTTTATCATTTTATAAATATATATATATATTTGGAGGTGGTATTATAGTTTATTTCAAATTGCTGCCTTTGCAAAATATTCACATGTGTAACATGTGTACGTATAGTTTGTCTAACCCGGTAGATCTACTGATGAATATACGGTGAATAGGATACTTTATCAACCATTGTCAACCAAATCTACTATAGAAACTGACGATTTTCCATCAAACCATAAGATGCTTTAATCATTGAAATCAAGGTTTGTTTTACATAAACCACGGAAAACCATCCACATTAATAGTACTGTCCATGAAAAGCATTCTTAACTTGATCATTTTCAGCGCTTGGCGAATGAGATCTTTCTATTCACTGGAATCTTCCCAGTTTTGCACTTTTTCCCACTCCAGAAGTTGATTCTCGAGGGTATCACTTATTGGTTTTCTGCCACCTCCCACTACACGTTTCCGAGATGCATTACCTGCAATGGAACGGTTCTGGAGATATTACACCAAGCCAAACTTCTAATTCCTACTCTTTAAGAGACTTTCTCTAAAATGTCTTCCCCATTACAAAACTTACCTTCGGAAATATGGGCCTCAAATTTGGACTTATTATCTCGCCATTCTCTGATCGTCTTGCGATCAACATTGTATTGTTTGGCTGCTGCAGAGACATTGGTTGCTTCAGCATACAATACGGCTTCAAATTTCTTCTGAATGTCAAATGGACGACGTCTTACAGTTGAAACATCGCCTTGATCAAAAGTTAATCACGATGTTATAAGCGTATTTTTTATTTGGTATAAATTATTTAAATTTTTGAACCAATATATAAATTTAATCCAAGGGTTTTTCAAGGGTTATTTTGGGGGTGATAGAATGTGTTCGTATTAATGTTTTTTTTTCTTCTTCAGTGTGGCCTATGCTAGTATATCACTCATCCTTGTATCCTAAAACTGAAAAGTTGTTTGTAATTTTATCTGGGTCTATCTTCAAAAAACCCTGTATATATTTAAAGATGTCAAATAATTCCAATTTACTGGCTTTGCATGTCAAACTAATTTGATTAAAAAATCAAGTTCGGCCTATCAGAAGTTTGTAAAACAACTTGAAATGACGGTTCTTTCATTCAAGTTATTGAAGTGTTTACAACATGAATGCATAAGATGCGAACATAATACTTATATTCATAATACGTGTGAATATTTAATGTTATCTTTACATTATATTGTAGCACATTTTCATTATAGAACATACAGTATTTAACACAAACAGGGAAAACGTTGTCCAAACTTCTGGATTTGCATAAATTAATTGACTAATATACTGCAACTATCAAGTTCATAAACATAAAAATAGCATTTGTAATTTGCGTCTTATCTATAAGCTTAATGATTATGACCAGCCTTTAATATTAGTTGTTGGCCAACTGTATGACATCTTCCATGGCACTTCTTTCTTTTGCATTCAATACATTTCCAAAATATTTTATCAGACCACGGGAAGTGTTGGTCTTTCACGTACACGTATCCGCGTTCGACGAGGTTATCATTTCCTCTTTTACTTTTGACCAACTTGAATAATGGAGCTAATAATTAAAACATGATAATTAGAATCTACTGCATTACAGTAATGGACACATTTATAGAGGAAATGTGCTTTGCAAGGCATTAGAAATGTATTTTTATATGCTAATAATTTTCGTTATTCTAAATATCAAGTGGGATTGCAATCTTTCCTTATCAAGTAATTACGATCTCCAAATAGATTTTTCTTTTTAATTCAATTTACTGACTTTGCAATTTCGACAAACTATATCGTTTAATTTACTGACAACAACAAGCATGCAAGTTTAGATACCGTGCATAATACATATATTAATCGTATCGTATTTTAAGTTGCATTTCAATGACAATAGGAATGAAAGGCAAAATCCCTTATCCCTTAACTCTCCAGAAAGTGTGGGAAGAAGAGCACGTCTATAACAACACCGGTGGTGGAATTTCTACTTTATCAAATACTTTATCAAGTGTGCCTAAACATTACACACCACTAAATGCTACTATACTTTGATGTATTATGGACAATGACGATTTTCAAGCTAGAAAATGGAATAATAATATAAAATACACTGTATAATAAGGATTATCCATCTGAATTTGGCAACTATAAGCAGTCATAGACGTTCCCAAAATTCCTGCTAAAATCTTCTGAATGAACCTCAGTGTTCTGCGAAGAGAATAAACTTAGAAGTTGACTATCTGGTGTATGATTATGATCCGTTCTCAAAATGACTTTATTGCCAATTGTATGGCATCTTCCGCGGCAAAACCTTCGATAGTATTCGGCACATTTCCAGATAACTTTATTTGCTCTGTGTAAATACTGATCTCTTCTGAACACATATCCTCCTTCTACGAGATTCGGCCTTCCTCTTTTGCCAGTGATAAAATGCAGTTGTTGGGCTAATAAATTACAAAATACATATTGACTGAGCTTAACATTTAATAAAATCGATATATTTCCATTTTAAGGCACCAACAACGATCTATAATCAAATCTATATAAGCTTTTAGTATTTTCGAATTTACTGGCTTTGCGTTTTGAAAACAGAACAATGCTGTTAACCTAATAAAAATAATTCTATAAGGCACAACAAATGTTTAACTAGGTTTTGAATTGCCATTCAAAATTCCTGGCTTTTTAATAGCTGGAAGTGATATGTACACATTACACCGTTTCTGCATTCGTAACTTTGAGTACCGTGCGATTATTATGTAAACCTTTAATGGAGAATTGATTCCAATATTTTAAGGGAAATATTTAAGATTCACAATGTTGTTTGTGATTGAAGAATTAACAAGAAATAACTTGAACGCCAATCTCTACATAATTATTCCAACAATGCTTTGATAATTCTGCAAGGAAATACACATTTCCATGCCTACTCCGTATTAGCAGCTTTTGTTTCTGTATTGTTATGTACAAGTATCATATTGATAAAAAATAAGTATCTATGAAAAATAGTGTGAAACGTTTTGACGAATGAATCAACGATTTAAGCGATGGTGTTACTTCACAACAATACTATGAATACTATGAATCGAGCAACTTGATACTTTATTCTTTCATTACAAGTTTTGAAAAATAACAATTTACTTTTATGCTAAAAAGAATTAAATATTCATAGTTCTAGCAATAAACGAAAAAAAAAAGTGGCGTTTCATCAATGAAATGTTCAAACTCCATTTGCAATACTGGCGGTGTAGTTTCCCCATGAATCCATTATGAAGTTTATCATTATTGGTAGAATGTTTCCTCGTTTTCTGACATATTAGAGTGTTCAGAAGACATATGAATCCCCAAGTTAGGTAAAAAATTGCCGGCGGAATCACTCTGCTCCGAACTGCTTGCAATCTCAAGTATCCTAAAGGCTTGACTGCTTGATCGTTTACCGTGCTCTTCTCTCACTGCTGGATCTGGTGGGAAATGCTCCACAGAATCACTGAATTCTATGTTGTTCTCCAGGTCAAGCATCCTTAAGGCATCCATATTCGGTTTATGATTGTGCTCAGCTCTTAAAATCAACTCAGTTCCGATAGTATGACATCTCCCGCGGCAGCCTTTTCGTTTGTATTCCACACATGTCCAAAACGTCTTATTTGCGAGCGGAAAGTATTCCTTTCTTTTATACTCATATCCTCTCTCTATAAGGTTGTTTGAACGGATGCCTATAACATATTGCTGAGTTCGAACTGATAATTCAAAAAGAAAGCTGAATAAGTAATGCGGTATCATAAAATGAAGAAGAAACAATTTAAATCTGTCTCGAAGACTTTATTCATAGACCTAGCTTCCATTTGACGACATCATGGATTTGGGATTATACGTAACAACTAAATTGCTCACTGTCCACAAGTAACCCGCGTGCCACGGGTTGGATACTCCTCAGTTATTTGTTCTCGACAATACAAAGAATTTTTATACTATAAAGCCATAATTAATGCATGTATTTCGTAAACAAAAATGAAACGAACGTACATGTATATAATCACCTTTTGGTAACATTTCGAAAGTAACGCTTGATGAGAATCATGCATCACATATATACAATATGTGGAATATACGGTACAATTTAAAGTTTGATCGAACCACGTATGAAAATAATATTTACTTTCAGAAATAATCTACTGTACATGTATATTTCACACAGATACTTTGAAAATTTTACTATTGTAGATTGAAGACCCTTATAATGTTCCAGGCCAACATAACATAAGCAAATTACGCCAAATAGTACTGCTTTATAAACCAGAAAATCCAGACTGATATTAAAATCTCGCTGTCGAGAACATATTAATGTCAATAATAATATGCTGATCCACAATTTATTGCCTTTGCACAATAGACCAATCTAACGGAATCTCAAGAGTGAGTTAAAAAGAGAAAAAATACAACTTTTTTCGATAAAAAGTGAAATAAAAATCTATAAGATTACTTGAAGTAATCTTGAAGAAGTAACGGCTTATAGAACAACAACGGTTTCTCACCCACAAAAAAGCTTGCCTTGATGGATTTTTATTTGAAAGCATTCTGCTATGCATAATTCAAGGAGTCCAAAGCTCACGCTTTCCATTTTCAATAGGACTTATGAAATGTGTTTTCTATGTGTGGACCTGAGTTCATGTACGCCATTAGAGCTGACTAAAATGGAAGGTTACTTCATCTTCTGTGATGAGTGTTCTCTTTATACGAAACGAGTAAACCATTTTCAAGTTCCTAAAAAATGAACACAACCCGGACATATATTTCGGAGATTCCCATATTTTAGTAACGCATGGCTTTTAGGCAATTAATTTACGGAATTGCGATATATGTACATATATATATATATTATTTCAT
Source organism: Ophyiulus pilosus (assembly GCA_033995625.1). Lineage (NCBI taxonomy): Eukaryota > Metazoa > Arthropoda > Diplopoda > Julida > Julidae > Ophyiulus > Ophyiulus pilosus. Next base: position 49,066 of record JAUJYV010000048.1, read on the forward strand.
GGCAATTGTGACAAATGTCAGTAGATAATATTGCACGGATTAATTCTTAGAGTATCAAAACATAAATGGTCTGTTTCACCCTGACAGACAGACCAATTATCTCACATGAAGACGACATCATCATTCATCTCCTAGTAAATATATAAATGGAAAATTGTCCAAAACATATTTATTTCAACAAAGGTGTAACAGTAATTTAGATCAAATACACCGTTTAATAGTGCAAAATAAGGTAATAAGGATGTTGAAAATACGATGACTGCAATATAATTTTAACTGAACTAACGTATTCATTAATTAAAATGCTTAGTTGCCAAAACACTTTCAAACAACATAATTAACCAAGTGAAGGTTTGGATTATAGTTATGTATAAATAGCTGCAAATAGGGCAAAAGTTTCGTTATCTGAAAATTGGGAAGACATGAACTAAATGAAGTAACTAGCCTTTAATAGCAAGGTCAAAACGTTTTTGAAAAAATAAATATATACCTAGATTTTAAACTTTTAAATTCCTTTAAAACAGGATTTAAGGGTAGCAGTTTATACTAGAAATAGAAGCAGCAATTCCCCTTATTACCTAGGCTAAGATACTAATTTTGATTGTTCTCTGGCAGCATTTTATCAAAGGATAAATCTTCAAGGAGGCGAATATTTGGCAAATGGTTATGTCCGGCTTTCAAAACTAACTCCCCGCTTGCTGTATGAGTGTGGCATCTTCCCCTGCAACCCTTTTGCCTAAATTCTACACACTTCCAAACCGTTTTATGATCATAAATTCTGTATTTTATGTATGCAAATCCTCTTTCGATGAGGTTGTCTTGTCCATATATATCTTTTACAAGCTGCAATGGTCGGACTAAATTAATAGCAAAACAGAAAGGAAACGATTAAAGGCAATGTCTAGGCTTAAAATTACATTTTCATAGTTTTCAATTCATCGGCTTTGCTTATTTAACATTTAGTTTAAAATAACGTTTCCTTAACATTTTCCTATTTTCAGTCTCTAATCGGCTGTATCCTCACCCACAAAGCATGTTGATTTTGTGCAGCTACAGAAGGACGTTTTGCTACAAGCTCTAAGCATATTATATAACAAATAAAGTTTACTGCTGCTACGATTTCGGTAGGCTTGAATGCAGTTATATTCAAAACAATAAAGCTATATATTATACATAAAACTTACAATATAATAAATTAAGAGATTAATGTGGAAATTGCATTTCCAGATTTTCGTTCAAGGTTAGTAAAGTTGCTCTGGTATTCATACCTGAGCAATTTGCAGTCTTCCATAAATAAAAAAGTCATTTCCAATAATGAGTTGTTTATATTGCACTATTTCAATCTTTATTTATAAACGATATAACACGTGCGTCAGTCATGACAATATGCCAAGGAAGTTGAGTACAACCAAACATTGAACTTGTCATGAAATGTGTATGCTTTGGTAGGAACACTTTATTTGTAAAAATGTTTAGGAACTTCTATGATCACTTATTCCAAGAAGGAATGCATCTGGCATATGATCATGATCTGCTTTCAAGACCACGTCATTGCCAATAGTCGTGCATCTTCCACGGCAACGGTGTCGTCCATATTCCACACATCTCCAAAACTTCTTCTTTGGCGAACTCAATAGGTCTACTTTATCAATTATATATCTATATCCTCCATAGACAAGGTTATCATGCCCCTTTTTCCCTTTGACAAATTTCAGTTGCCGAACTAAAAATAGTGTTTAAATCAAAGAGCTATGTTAGACAAACATGGATGCCATTTTTGGGTACACTTTATAGTAACTAAACCTATTTCATCATATAAAAGCATTCTTTAATCTTTCACCGAAATCATTGACCAATAATGTCTCGTATCACAGACGCATACTTGACTTTCCAAAAATATGCTTGCAACTCATCATTCCACCAGATCTCTTTTAGCTCGTCCCCACTCACAGAATTGAAAGTTAAAATTTGAATGCGATACATATTCTGGTAATATGGGATTGACGCACTTTTAATAGACCTACATACTTTTAATTGACCTTTGAAAATTAACTAATGTTAAAAATAATCACCCTACAAAATTTAAAAAATAAAAAACTGAACAATCTGCATAAACTACAATTATTTTATTACACATTAAAAAAAAAACATGGAATTTGCAACAAAAAAAGTACTGTAAATTCGCATTTTTTGATAGTCATATTCGAACAGCTCAGCTCTCTATTGGTTCCACAACTGTCAGTATGCAGATGTTCCTTCAAATTTCAAGTCTTGTTGCCACTGTCTCAAACTTACTTTAAAATGAATAACAATGGCAAATAAACAGTTCGAGAAATTGGTGATAATGAATGAGTAAAAAATCAGTTGCTAACCTGACAATCAATAACTGCTATGCAAGAAGCTAAATGGACAATTTTCAGTTTATAAAAAACTATCCTTTTACATGCAAGTCCTATGTTTTAAAAGTATAAATTCAGAAATGTGCTTATTTTTAATTGGCAGAAATCAGCTTCTAAGTCTTGACGCTTTTTGAGTCACGCAGATGTAGCTGTGAATTCCATTAACACTGACAAGATCAGCTCAATACATGACGAAATCTTTATAACGTGACATAGTATTATCGCCACGGTTTCGTTTCATTTTGGGGGTCATTGGCTCCATCACATCTGTTTCGTGTACAAAAGGTTCGTGGTTGTGATTCTCACTGCGGAAAATGACTTCGTTGCTGTTGGTGTGACAACGTCCATGGCAGCACCTGCGATTCGATTCCACACAACGCCAATACATGATATCGGCCCTTTTTCGATGAATCTTATAGCGGTACCCGTTATCAATCAAGTGATCCTGGTGTTTACGGCTTTTTACGAACGTTAAAGATGAAACTAATAATTTGAAAGGAAAACAGATCAAGACCAGGTCTAGCCATCATTATTAAAAGCCGAATATGCAAAATCACGTCATTAGGAACACTGAAACATGTGAAGGAAATTTTTAAAAAATCCAGAAATATACTTAAAAATATCAAAAACTGTCTCGCTAGTCTAAGTATACCAATAGGCCTATGAACTAATTGTGTGCAATTTGTGTTTTTAATTAGAACCTAAGTTCATGTACTCGATCCATTTAGTTTACCCTAAATGATAATGTTACCTATGTTACCTAAATGATAAGTTTACCCTATTACATATGATTATCGTGATAGGGTAAGTTTTTAAGAAATTAATTTACCAAATTGCTTTGCCAATTCTGTACCTCTTAAAACGCATAGATCAAGTAAGCAAAGCGCCACATTCAATAAGAGAAAAGATTCAAATTCATCATAAACCATCATAATGCAATGGCAATTGGTTCAAACTTCAATTGGCATATTGATGATAATCCTTCTGGCACAACTTAGTCCCTAAAATGTTTTGTACCAATATGTGTTGCAACACAAAGACATTTACTTGAAACCACTTCAACAACACCCAATCCACCCACTTAAACATATTTTATATTGCTATCTATATGATATAGTTTGAAATTCATAATAAACATACTAATATTTCACAGAAATTGTGAAAAATGTCAATAGTTTATTGCCATTTGGAAAAAAAATTGCTGTTCGTTACATCAAGAATTTGGATATTTCAGTCGTTTTAAGCCACGATGTTATTCAAAAAATAAACAACTACGTCAAAATCATTTTCTCTTTCTTGTTGTTGTTGTTGTATTTCCACTTGCCGAACGTATTTGCATGGCCATTTCATCAAAAGGTTCGTGGGTATGATTTTCACTGCGATAAATGACTTCGTGATCATTGGTGTGACAACGTCCATAGCAGCTTTTGCGGTTCCTGGTACTTTTTGATTCAACGCAGCGCCAATACATAATGCCACATCTGCTGCTGTTTAGTTTATATCGATATCCTCTATCGATCAAGTGGTCGTGCTGTTTCTGGCTTTTCACGAATTTTAGACTTCCAGCTAATAATTTGAAACGTTATCAGAATAGCTGAATTTCAAGCTTCATCACTGTATAAGGCACCAAACTTTTGCACCAAGGTTTCACAATAAATAAATTAAGAAATTTGGGATAATTTCGTTATAAGCTTGTCTAAGCTTCACCGATAGGTCTATGAACAGAAAGTGATTCTGGAATTGATATACATATAGTAAATAAACTTAGTTCGGAATGTTTACATCCAATAAAACTAGCACGTAACCAAACTTACGCGTGCTTTCCCTCATTAGCATCACCAGCAAATCATTTTCAAGAGTTTTATCAAAATCCAATCAAGATTTATGGTGGAAACCGTACCGGATTTTCCCAAATCGTCGGTCATACCGACGATTTGGGAATTATTTTGCACTTTGAAAGTTCAAGGCGTCCATAACAATATTTAAGAATTTTCAGAATTAGCATGCGGTATTACTATTCAATAAGTCTATGCATGCTTAATTCTTGACACTATGAGCGGATTTATTTTAATTAATCTGAATTTCAGATTCTCAAGACGCTCTACAAGAATACTAAGTATGGACACGCACTTAAAGCAAACAAAAATGCAAAAGTAAAACCTGATGTACATGCAGTCAAATATTAATTTTAGTCTGATGATACTCGAATGCAAATTAAGCCAGCAGAAAAACAAGTTTCATTTTTTCAGTTAATCTAATATTCCTCTTCAAATCATCATGCGTGCCATAGATGGACGAGCACGTAAGATCAAAACTACTTTTTCTCAATAGCATTATCAGTTTATTGCAACTAGGTAATTGAAAATCTACACTGCATTGTCAATAAAGAAAGCCATAGAATAACGGATTACAATTTGGCGCTTGGTATTGGGACCCCATTATGAAGTGTCAAATAATGTGTGTCAAATTCCCTGTGCATTCTTAGTTTACCTAACCATCCTCCCTCTCCTAATTTGTTAAGTTGCTGTGATATCTGGTTGACCCCCTTGCCAATCGCTGTAAAGTTATTTCTCCGTCTGGTTCGTGGTTGTGCCTTTCGTTGCGGTAAATGACTTCGTAGTCATTGGTTTGACACCGTCCGAGGCAATTTCTGCGGTTGCGATGGGATTCCACACAGCGCCAAAGTTTCTTGCCTACGGTCTTGTTATCGAGGATGCACATGTAGCGATATCCTCTATCGAGCAAATGATAACGTCCTTGCTGACTTTTTACATATGTCAGATTGCCAACTATGTATTGAAAATGGAAACACATTTTTATAATCCAGTGCTTCCCAAAAATTCAATTTCACCTGTGTTTAACTTAAATATGCATCATTCTCACAAAATCATTGAAAAATTTCATATTTGTTAAGTGTAAGGCCAACGTTTAAAATATATATATATTTTTTAAAGTTTCACTTACAAGTATAGGACATGAAGATTACTGCCACAACAGCAATCAAACAATAATTGAAAGCTTAACGTATCTTAAGTTAATCAATAGACCTATGAACTAAAAAATGAAAACCTATTGCAAACTTGTGTTAAAACCACTATCTAGTGTGTCTATATCTCGCACAATGAGCAGAACCCTTAAAAGATTCATTATCAGAATATTTCAGACTTACTCATTTCAGCAATCAAGCATGCATTAACTGAATAAGAACTAAAATATGATAAATTATAAAAATAGGGTTTTGATAGTTTTTGTAGGGCGGTGGGCCATTGCAAAAGGTTTCGGACCACAGGGTTGGGCACCCTTGCCCAAATCGTAAGTAACCCAAAATAACAGTGGTGGTCCGTTGATATGTCCTAACCTTATCTAACCCAATCTTAGAGAAGATATTCACTATTGCACTTTGCTGATACAAGGGTGGAAATTGTCATGCGTTCGATAGTTCTTTGGTAAAAAAAGAAGTTTCCTGTCATTTCCAAATGCTTAGCACATGTTTATTCTTAATAGTATCACGTCCTTTCATCCCCATTACAAATTAAAATGTAATCTCAATAGGTGTAATCAAATAGCGAGATAAACCTTGGATACTTTGTTTTACAATTATTGTTTTCGTTTTGCAAATAATATTTCTATAAACTTTATAAGTTGTTTAGCGTCACCGTTTGCCACGCACAAATATATAAGATTCAATAAAACAAGTGGGTTCATGATTGTGTTCACCAATGCGTTGAATAACTTCTATATCATTTGACTGGCATTTTGCACGGCATTTCAATTCCTGACACTCCACACATTTCCAATTCGTCCATCCGGAACACTTCCTTGCAATTCTGTATCGATATCCTTGGTCAACCAGATGTGCATGTCCTTGCTTGCTTCTTACAAAATTTAGTTTACTATCTAAAATCAGAATTGGTCGACTGAGTTTTATGCCAGTTCATTAGAAATCTTTAGAAAATTGTAGCAGAGTACCGATTTGGTAATGTCGAGTATAATATTTGTAACCATCCTTTTAGGCCCACCATAATTTTGCTGTCATCCAAAATAGGCCTATGGACATAATAGTGGCAAAAACAATATTGTTTGATGATTTTACATCATTTCTTAAACATGTATGTGTAAGAAAGCTACCAAGAACGTAATACACCAGACGTTATATGTCCATTGATAAATTAGCTATTTAATTGTTAACCAGACTGATGTAATTAATGTTTTTTATTTTTATCTTAAATCACTTTAATAAAATAATACAAATTAAGCTATCTTTTAAAATTTGAAATATTTATGTGAATAAACAAAGGTAATGCGTGACAAAGTTTCATCTGACACTATCAAACACGTGTATATTTAAAATATTGTAACGCAATGTTTATGCTGTTTTATAAATCTTTAAGTATCAATAGATGATTATTATTTATTTAATAACTATTTCTCAATTACCCCTTGCAACTTCTTAATAATGATCACAAAATGTACCTTGTGCATTATTTAAAAACAACGTTTCGAAATGAAACCGCATGTTGTCCACACCAACAAAAGTTATAATCCTTGTAAACTTGAGTGCACAAATAAGCATCAACATGTCAGTAAATCATGGCGATGAACGAACACAATTGTATGCGATGCTTGTTATGCTTTAGTCACGGATGATTCATTCAAAACAGGTTGGAGCATGATTGTGATTAGCAGTTCTAGAAATGACTTCTGTGTCGTTGGACTGGCATTTTGCACGACATTTACATCGCTGGCACTCTGCGCATTTCCAGCTCGTCCACCTGGAATACTTTTTGGCCACTCTGTAGCGATAGCCTTGGTCAATCAGGTGAGGATGCCCTCTCAAGCTTCTTACAAAGTGAAGCTTCCTAGCTAAAATCAGAATTGGTTGGCTAAGTACGAGACAAGTTCACCAGAAATCAACCATCTGATGGGCTATAAGAGATGCAACCATTGTCGATCAGAATACCAACATGGTAGATTGTGCCAAGCAAAATATTTTGTAACAATCATTTTATGCCCCATAATAATTTGACTGTCATCGTAAATAGGCCTATGGACATAATAGTGGCAAAAACAAATCTTGCTCGCTCATGAGACAAAAATAAGACTTTTTGTCTTCAATGACTTATTTTGAAATAAGATAAAGGCCGCATTCAGGAGCTGATAACGATGCATCATAGAACCACCAGAATTACTAAACGTAAAATTATATTTAAACATTCATCATCGCTACGCTTGCGAGAACAAGATGATTAGCAACAAGTAAATTTTTGGTAACAATACTATTTATGTGAAAACAGCAGTTACGGTATTACCAATAGTCAACAAAGTAATTTGCTCAATTTGGCGATGTTGTTACTACTAACACGTACCTATCATTGTATTAAATTTCAATATTAAAAAAACAAAACACATTCTCATTAAAATACCTTAGTTTTACTAAGTATGATTGATTGTCCAGGTAAGACTTATCCAGGTTCAGTGGATACAGATTTAACCAAATGCCACAAAAAAAACAAAAAAAGTTGCATACATGACATTTATGTACTTGTTTACAATCAATGTTTGCATTGGAAAAAGCATTAGTTATCCATTCATTTCAAAGTCTTTATAGCAATAATCTAATCTTTAAGTTCCAATATGCTCAAGAGGATTGTATACAATACTTCCATAATGAAGCTTCGTCTGACACTTTCAACAAATGCGCATTGATGCAATGTTTATACTGCTTAAAAACAGTTCATACAACTGATCTAGGATTAATAGCTGTAAATGAACTGACAAATCTACTGAAAACTAAACTCAAAAGCCTGATTATAGCAAAAATAATTCGCAAAACACCATTGAGATTGACATCCTTAAGTTAATTGAACTTTCAAGCTATTAACCTCATATTATAATCCTCCTTCAAGGAGTGTTTATCATCGCTTTCGTTTATATTTTCAAATATATTTAAATTAAACCGACTATGAGTTTGGATAGTGGTTAACAACTGAGCAGAAAGAGAGACAAAGCACAATTTCAGCTTACCTAGAGTTGGTGTAATAATTCGAATGGAAGTTCCTGAAACTCTTCAAGATTTACAAAACAAAGTTTCGTTTGCATATAATAAAACGCGTTCATGGCAACTGTTGAATTCTAACAATAACCAGAGCAACTGAAAGTTTGCAGTGGTGTAGTATTAATCTGACCTTTCAGCTTGAAAATCCACAAAGAATACTTAATAATCTTTAAAATTTCATGTCTTTTCACATCTTTACTTTTTGAAAATATACAATCTTACAAAAGGCAACCAAAATCAGGCAAGCCATATCACAAACAATATCGATGGTTGTTAATGCAAGAAGTGGCAATTGTTTCTTTGATCAGTAAGGTAGGAAAATATTTCGATTTTTCATGCTACAAATATATCATATCCCAAACTTTCTATAATCCTTTAGAATCCATTGAAACACTAAACACAAAGATGTGTTGAGGTATAATTCCTCAAATCTTGAAGGCCACAAAGGGCTTGTAGTATTAAGGATTTGTCTCACGGTTCGCATATTGATACAGGATTCAATTCAGGAATAACGCATGATTATAGCACTAACAAAAAAAAACGTTTTTAAATGCCTTACAAAAGGATTGGACCTGTCATTGACTAGGTGATTTTTTACATTGTTTCATGTTCTGAAAACGAAATAGGACTAGTACTTCTATTTCTGCAGCTGGGCCAAATGGCGAGTGTCAGATGCAATGCAGAATTACGGGATTTTAGTCTACATTTCCAACAAGGAATCAATTTTGTGAGTGAGGAGAAAACCGAGACTTATGATGCTACACCATGTTGGGGCATCTGCCAAACTGTGGGCCAATGGTGGTTGCGCATGCGTGCAACCTTCATGAAGCATGTGGGTGTTGGCGAAATCTATAAATGACTAGCGTTTCAGAAATGGGAAAACAATTTAAGCAAACGACATCCAATGGTGTTATTTTCATGCCCAATTTTTTTTTTTTTTAAGATTCAACTACTCTGCATGAGAGATTCATTTTCTTAACATTACTTAACAAGAAACTGTCCATTTTTTAAAGTACAGATTACTTTGACGAAACCTGGCAGTTATGTATATTTATTGTATCTCATAACGTTTTAACATAAGTCAATACTGTAGTAATACGATTAAAAAATGTGGCCAAAAATAATTATGCGAATTGCGTATTAATACACTAACAGCATACTGTAGGTGATAGGGTGATAAATGAAAATTCTGATAAACTAAATACAACATCACTCATCGTAGCCAGCACGAAATATCCTGTTGTTCTTCCTGAAGCCACATTTAATTTATTGCAACAGTATGTTATAGCTATACAGAATTGATAAATGTTGCAAGCACATCGAGCAATTGCAGGAAAGTTGCAGCTGCTCCATCAGTTGAAGACAGACAGCAAACTGAGTATTTGGCAAACTATAAATTGCGTGTACGCTCATATATGAATATGCAGAGGTCAATTTATATTTATAGAATATGGCTTAAAACACACCAGTAATTAATATGAATTTTCTGTTTAATCGACGATGAGTTAACACCATCCAAATACGTGCATTGAAGAAGACAATTCGATGTGTTATTCGATCGATAACTACATCTGTTAAATTCGTATTTTCAAATACCGATTACAAAAAAATGGAAGAGCATGAAAAGTAACACAATCGGATGCGAACAAGGCAAAGCAAGAATAAGTATGATGTGTTCCTCTATTTTCAGAACAAGGATCATCCACCCATTGCACCAAGCCCACAGCTTCATGATAGAATTTCAGAAAGTGAAAAGTCAAAGTGTTATCTGATTCACTATTTTGTTCAATAGGCCTATTGATTGCAAAGACAGCAAATTGAAAACACACTATAGCTTGGAACATTAATTTGATTTTTGAAATAGTATATTGGACAGGCCTATGCATAGCTAACAGATGGTGATTTTTTTTTTTCGATTTACAATACAAATGTAATAATGAAAGGGAGTGGTACTCACTATTGGACTGACTCTCAGCAGGGAAATTTGACTCTTGTTGGTGCTGTTGACTGTAACGACAGAATTTGTGTTGTTGCGGGAAAACGTTGATATTATATTTGGATACACGATTTACAAAAATTATAAAGAATATTCGCATTGCCAAAATAATTAACTTTAAATGATAGAGGCATGCGAGGCTTACCTGCCATACACTGACAGCATTCCAGAAATACCTACAAAAATAAACAATAAAAAACGTCAAACCTTGATTACTGGAAATTATCAACTAACACCCAACTGGCTTATTTAATTCATTCGAAATATTATTCAAAAAAATCAAAAAATGATACAGAAATTCGCATTCCTTTCCAGAGTATTTTGAATAAATATTAAAGATTTGCATGCATGCTGACACTTTCTGTTAGAAATCGGATTTTGTTTGTTTTACGTTAGTATTTTTTATTTTATTTTTTTTCCTAAAAGCAGGAAACAAATGTGAAAATAATGGTTGTAAAGTATTACTTCCAATCACCAGCCTATTCCACAAGCTTCTGATACTTTAAAACACAAGATATATTTACATTGTACATGTACTGAATATTAAGGTAAAAAATACTGCCCCATCACAAGATTGTTAGTATTCCTACTTAAGCATCAATATAAATTACATAACCGGCCTTAAAAAAATAACTAACAAAACAGTATATAATATATATATTTTTAAAATGTTAATTATTCTAGATACTTCTTTTATTATTTAAGGGGCCATTTATAATTTTCTTAAAAAGACTTGGGAATCAACAGGTGCTACAGCTGTAGCAAATTACCAATAATGTAACACAAACTATCCTTATTACGGTTCAGTACTCCTGGCGGCGTATGTGATTTAGCATAAAACATTTTGGCTGCCAAGAAGTGCTAATCCGAATAAGGATAAATGTGGAAACAAGTAACTGTAATCATTAAAGAAACACGGATTCTGTTATTTATGGTCAATTTTTGAAGAGCACTTTATTAATCATTTGTTATGAAATCAAAAAAATATCCCCATGCTATATAAATAAACTCGAAAGACATGCCAAGCAAATTTCTAATAAAAATGAATGCACAGACTTAACACAAACTACAGAGAACAAGATGATGGCAGAAGATGCCCCTGTGCCAACAAGGAGCCAAAAAAAGTGCATTTTCCGCCATCACATATTACATTTTTTTTTTACCAACGCCTCCCTGTTAATCAGACTTGTTCCTTCCAATTATGAGCGTATCAAATCCAAAACAGAAGCTCTTTTGCTAAATATATTAATAGAAGCGAAAATCCTAGTAATACAAATATGTGACACGTGTGACTGACTAGGCATACCCAATGCTTATATGTGTATAACAAATCACCAGAAAAAAACAGCGATGCCAAATTTGCTAGTGGTAAATAATAAACACAAGTACAAGGGCCAATGAGCATAGACGACATCGGAGTATAGACTTCAGCAACATTTAGAAATCCTTTGCTCATGATGGATATGATAACAACAATGAACTTCAATGTTTGTTTTTTAAAGTACGTGTACTTTGAGAGTTCTGCGTGAAGGTTGAAGATAGAAGATCCTCTGTAAAAACTTGAAAAGATTGCTACGGGCATCCGAAATGCAAGCCACGGCATTTGTCGATGACTCCAACGAGTCTTAAGATTGTGCCCCAACGCTGCGGCTGGCAGCAGTGCAGGTTGGTAGTCACCAACATGGGTTGACTTGCAAATGGAAGCTCCACGGAGTGAGTTTACTAGATGCAACGTAACTTTAGCTTAGTTCAGCTTAAAACTTGAAAAATATGGTACAAATCCGATGGATTAATCACAGAAAAAGACTAAGCTACTGCTCCATCTTTGGCTCCATCTTTGGCGCCATGACGATGCCATCGAGGCGTCTCCTTAGACCAAGAGTAGCTTCTCTCCTTTTTATTCCTTCGCTTTTGCATTTCTGGGCCATTTTTTGCTTCACAGTCACAGGTGTTTCGGTCGGGAATTTTTGCATGGAAAATGCTAAAACAGCAAGCATACAAGGCAAGGGTTACGAACCACTGACGTTAAACGCTAACTTTTAAGATCAAGTATGGGGTGGATATGACGAAAGAGATTTAGAAAGCTGGGCCCTACCTATGATCAAGTTGGTTTTTTTGGGATCCAAAGCCTTTTTGGCTCCACAGGCTTTACTCGACATTTTCCCCGTCACCGAAGAGGTGGCCATCTCGACACTCGTAAAAAGCGCGTCCATTAATTTGCACACTAATTTGCCAAGTGTCTCGCTGCCCTCAATTATTACCATCCATTCTTCCGCAATATAGTTTAGAAGTTGCTCCTAATAGGCACACATAGAGCAAATTATTACACTTACAGATATGAGAATGCACGTTGGTGTTAACTAGCTTCAGGAAGAAATAGATAAAGCTTACACGAACTTCCCTTATGGTAATTACTTACACGAACAGGTTTGGTGAAGTCAGGGTTGTTTATGAGATTGATTTTCGGTATTTTCCCCTTACAGTAAGAGGGAGGGCTGAGGTGAACTGGGCTTGAAGTAGAGAGGGGCACTGGATAGCCACACACACTCATGCGGGGAAAATGGTTTAGGCCCATTTTGTTCCAGGAAGCCATATTTGGATCAATTTCGAACAATTCCATAGAAAGCTCGCATTCCTGACGCCAATTCCCAGGTACATCTGCAAATTGAATCAGTTTCATTCGTTTATAATCATATCCGTCAATAGTTGGTGGCAAATTAGAACCAGTGACACGACTAAGTGCAACATTGAGGATATTCATAGATAAATGATAAGATTGAAGTACCAAAAAATGCAGATGACAAGGCAAGCACCAGAGGCTGCCAGAACATCAAATTCGTCATGTTCGAGAAAGGCCGAAAGACTAGTAATGGAAAACGAAGATGCACGACAAGGAGCTTAGAAAATGAGAAAAATGCAAGATGGCAAGGAAACACAAACGATAAAGGCAGGCTTGAAGCAAACTCCCAAGCTGTTCAGGAGCAAGACCATTTTATTGGACGTCTCGAAAAATTTCTAATAAAATCGAATATTCGTATTTGCATCAATCTTAAGTATCAATTTTAGCACTACTCGTGATGGTCTGAGATGATATTCTACAACCAAAAATGGATGCTGAAATTTCAACAAGAAAAAATATTTGAATATTGTATATTGCTCGCACAATTTTCGTTTGTCTTGCTCCTTACACAAAGGTTGTGCTAATGAGGATATCTACTAGTGTCATATGTGTGGAATAATCAATGGAATAACATTCCTAAACATGATTGGGAATTGTTAACAATTCGATATATCCATGTTGTTGTTTATTTTCCACTAGCAGAAACTTAAAAACCTGATTTTTAGGATGTCTTTAATTCCCATTACCACAAGTGAAAGTAAACAACAGCTGAATCATACAACTATATTCAGGATTAATGTTAATATATTTTTAAATTCAGGTATCAGACATACATTGTGGGTTTATCACACTTATTTATTCAGACTTGAACACTTGCAAATTAACACGTTCAATTCTGTACCTTTATCCTATTCGTTATGATCCTTTGCAAACAAAACCTCGCTAATCCCATAACTTGACACTTTGAGATCCCTTATCAAACTGTAATCATTTCAGCTACAATATACAATATAACGTAAGTTTAATAACAGATTTTAAAAATCTTTTTTTTTTCCTTTCTGTTGAATGCATTGGCTGGCGATTAACTTAGGCATTCAGTCAGTCAATGTATTGTTAACAGTTGTAACGTTTATGTATGATAGACATATTCAATGTCATTGTTGAATTGCACGTTTGATTGTGCATTTAAGGGCATGAGACTCGAAGCTTTAGTCTTCCAAACTTCCTGTGGCAAACGTTTCCCGTTCACATAGTTGTATAGGGAGCTCTTGGGGATGCCGTAATAGGTGGCAGCACGAAAAACATTCATTTGACCACTCTGAACCGCCTGCATTGCTTTCGCCAAGTCGGCATACGTCCATGTCGTTTTGCGTTTAACCACCTCCTTAGAACCACCTTTGAAATAAAATAAATGCCAATAAATGAAAACAAGGAAAAACGAGAATGTTCATAACGTAATGATCAAAGTATTTGTTTTTTTGTCAAATTATGACGCAAGTTTTCCAAATGTTTGCAGATTTTAAGAACTAGTGTTTAGTCAAATGAAGCGGACATGGATGTAGTGCCAATTGGAGATTTTACCAACAGTATAAACCACGAGAATTTCAAAATTGACTGCAGAAAAATGAATTCTTAGATATTATTTTTCACCTTATAACATGAACCAAACGAATGATTTACTTTCGGAGTCATGAAACGCATCCCTAAATGGAGGATTGTGTATTACACTTTAAAATATGCCACACAAAAAAGCATATTGTGCGAAATCTCGAAACAGAATCTTAAAATTAGCGTAAAATCAAACTTTAATTGCTTTAATTTCAATCCAAGTTTTACACCAGCCCACCATTGGTAAGATTTCTTGTGAATTTCAATGCGAAACTTAAAGAAGAACACCATCAAAACACCTAAAATATACATTGAACGTATCATTTCCAAATTGTTTAATATATTAGCAGATTCGATCATAACTATTACTTTCCTTACTTGCAAAGCCTGCGAGTTCGGTAATTAAGTAACGCACAACTTCGTATAAATATTCACCAGTTTTATTTTAGTTCTTTTATAAGTTTTCTTTGAATACACGATGTATTCGATTATAAGCAAACATAATTCGACCACAGAGTGGCAAATGACTAAATTATAAGTTCAACAATACAACTAGATTAGGGCCAGTATTGTGAGAGGGTAGAATGACCAGTCCTAGAAGCCGTTTCCATATCTTTCCTAATTTTCACAATATAGCGCCTTAAGGTTTCAAACGGAATCCCATATTTGCTCGCCACTGAATTAATCGACTGTTTATTTAATAGCACATCTTGCACTGCCCGCTGAAGACTATCTGCTGACCACTTCTTAATCCTTCTACTTTGAAATGTTGATGGAAAGTAGGGAGGCCTACGGGTCAACAAGTCTGTAAAGAAATAAAATACGTCTAGTTAGACGTATATAGGAAAATAGTACCGAAGGAACTAAACAGACTAACAAAGAACCAAAGAAACGATGAATTGGTAAAGGCCCAAAAACTTGCATTTATGAAAAACAACACTGTTTAGATGTACAGTGTTCGCTTGCCACCAGACTAAGATAGGGACAGTTAACTTTCAATTAAAAAAACCACTGATATCCCCCAACCAAGCAAAAATCACCGCATGCTCAGAACAGCGCAAATATTTTTTTTAAATATACACTCATATATCCAGTATCTAGTACGTAAGATAAAAATGTAATAATCAAGGAACTTGTTTTATCTTGTTTTTGATTCATATCTACAAGGGCGAAAATGCCTTGTTAGAGGTATAAAGGTAAAACTAAATACAACTTTTTCACTCTATATTGTATTTATTTATTTAAAATTAATTTTGTGATGCCTAGTTCTACATTATTTAACTTTTAAACTCTATTAAAACTATTTAACCCTTAAGGGGATACATTTACTACTGTATGTTAAAATGGTGAAAATTATGATGCAAAAAGAAATATTTTCAAAGTGCTTTTTGCAAGAGAGATAGATTTTATAAAGTACAAGAAACTCACTTTCACCGAAGAACCCAAACCACATGCCCGAAGTCTATAAGCTTTCTCCGTTATAAAAGCTGATGCATTTTACTTATCTTTTTTTTATACGGACGCACCAAGATTGCAAAATCCAGAATCTCCTTTGATTCATAGGTAGTCTTACATATTGTAAATATAATTCAGATGTGAGTCGGCAAAGAATTTATATTTTTTTGTTTGCTTTTGGTTTAAATGACCAAAGCAGTACCGTTTATGTGGACGGATCGCAATACGTATAAATGCTGAGATGTCATTAAAGCAGACAACAAACGACACGCTTTTACTAAAAAAAAATGTTTACTAAAAGGCACTTTGTACTATAGGAAATCTACAGTAAGCTACGTATTACATGGAAAACAAAGTGAAATAAAATATACACCGTGCAATGAAAAAAAAAAAACATTAAAACTGAAAACTGCTAACAAGTCCTGCAAACATATAAAAAAAACTAAATTGTCATGTAAAAAGTAATATTTATTTTACATGCACAACAGAGTTCCAGCACGAATGCTTGCACATGCAATGTGAAAGTTTAATAGTAGAAGAAGGTATGAATTTTTTTCTTAAGAAAAATCCCACCACCATACTTTGGTTTGTTTTACCAGTCATTTGTTAAAGGCATTGAGCCGCATACAAAGAAATGATCTAATAGTCCGTAGAAAAATAATATCACAATCAGATCTTCTTCTGCATGGCATTTGTAGAGATTGAAATAACCCCCAGAAATATTATAAACTTTCCTTGTTTAGTTTACTATAACCTTATGATCATTCAGGACTTTAAAAATACTATGATGCAAAACAGTATTTTGAATATCAATGATGTAAACAAGTGTACAAAACTATCTTATCAAAACTTGCAAAATAGTTTGGTACATTAACACCAGCATTAAGTAAATAAGGATGGTAATGGTAAAAGTAAGCGTGCAATGATATCGTTATAAATGCAATTTGAGGTATAAAGTGCTTCAAGATTTGGACATGCATTAGAAAAGTATTCGTCGTTTAAACTGTATTTTAAGCATGGAACATTTTATTTGGATCATGTCAACCTGACATTTTATACAAATTTCAAGACAGCTTTAGATCAAGTTTTATGCCAATATAATGAATTATTGCTCAGACATTATGGATCTGGTGAGCATGTCACTGCATTTATATGTCCATAAGGACCCATGAAAACAAACAACGGGTGTTAAGAATATTACTAGTTTCTGTATTATTTTACTTTCAAAAAAACTAACTCAAACCATTTTTTTTTCGCCACTGCCGACATTTAAGTTTAACTTCAGCATAACGTCAAATATTGTGATTTTCCTAATGGTTACATCTTGTAAAATCATAACAAAAAAGAACGACTGTGAATAATGTGTTTGGCTCGCACAATCTTCAACAACTGTCAGCTAGTAGTATTTTAGAAGGCATTTTTGCACGTTGATCATTGGCAATAATTAACATCTTCATTAATCTCAACAAAAAATATTAGCAACTTAAAAGAAAACCTATGCCTACAGCCTAATTCTACTCAGTAAGTGAAATAAAAAATAACGTATAACTCGGGCATGAGATGAATTCATCCTCAAAAAGGAAATGTCTGTCAGTGAAGTTTGAAAAGAGAGGATAAATAGGAAGAACTTACAAGCTCTCTGGAATTCAAAAGTGGTTTTCCAGGGAAAGCATGCCATGCGTTTAGCAAAAACAAAAATAATAAGTACAATGCAATCAAACGATGTACTAATGAGAGATTAAATAGGCGAGAGAAAAAATAAAATAAAAATAAAACAGTTGGACAGACCATGCTCGCTGCAATATCTTATGGTGGTGGTGGGCCACCAGCTTGATATTTAGTGATAGAACTAGAGTTTTGCATATACAGATATGGAAAGGCCATTCCAATTGCTTCGTTCACTTGGGTTATCGTAACGGCTTCCTCCGGCAAACGTTTAATTAGTCGGAGTCGGGCCCCGGTCCTTCCGTTCACATAGTCGTACAGGGAGCTTTTAGGGATTCCGAAATGCACCGATGCTTTCAATACATTCATTTGCCCACTTTTAACCGCCTGTATAGCTTGCACCAAATCGTACACGGTCCAGGATGATTTGCGCTTAACCGCTTCCTTACCACCTTGGGAATAAATCAAATATACATGCTGAATGAAAAACAAGGAAAAAAAAGAAAAAAATTGTTCAGCCGTGATATGACTGTTTCAGTTAAAACTTTTAAAAAAATAAAAAAAAATAATAATAATTATGATACGAAGTATTAAGGGTTTGATAATTTGGTCCATCATGGGAAATTGGACATTCGTGCATATTCAAGAAGTTTTTGCATTTTTTGTTTTTGTGTGTGAAAGATCGATAGCTCGAACAATGAAATGATGAAAAAGATGGTAAACTGCGAAGCATTGGGAAGGCATTTCAAAATGATGCAGACATGGATGTAGTACCAACCAGTAATGGTGGAAGATAAGGAGCCAATAATGTCAAGTTGTCGATGGATGGTAACCATAAAGGATAGGACATCATGCCTCTCCGGCAAACCAATACAGTGAACGAATAGAATTTGGAAATAAAAATAAGCAACTGTTGAATATCAGCGTCATAGCCAAGGGTTTCCCAGTTTAATTTAGCAACGAAACTTTTGTAACTCGAGACAGCAGACACAGAACCTTTGCATTTTGTTCTGCTACAACAAAGTCACCAAAAGCAATAAAAAGGATGAACTTCATATTAATGAGATCAAAAAAGTTTTCAGAAATGGTTGAGAACAGGTTTCACCAACTTATTTAAGGGGTCCTTAAATTTAAAGTCAATTGAAATCATTCATTTATCCCGCAGATTATTGTAGAACAATCACTCAATGGTGTTTTTGCCATTTTTAAGTGAACATTTGTAAACAAAGCTTTTCAGTACTCTGAAATTCCATAATGCAATTCCTCGACGGGATGTTACAGTCCTAGTATTCAATTATGATATTACGTCATTTCTTGATACACGTAAACTTAAGAGACAATTGTCTAAATCTCAAAGTCAAATATCGACAATATTAAATACTGCATAACGGATCAGATAAAATGTATTTGGTGGTTGCCTATTTTATAAAACACTTAGTAAGTCCAAACAGCAGGTGACTATTGACAACTGTAGGACACCTTGTCTTGCCGAAATTTCATTCCATAAAGATTTTTAAAAATAAATCCCATTTTCAACCTTCATGGTTAGAACAAGTAAAAATTTCGCAGTTTAGCGCGCTTTAAAAATCAAGATCCTTCATAATCAAAAACCGTTGTACCATGGATGGAATGTCGATGAATATTGGTTGGGCCAACGTTTATTGAACGATTGTTTACATAGCCCTGTAAATGTCTATTATTAAATGTTTTCCTTCATTCCTACAAGCAAACAATAAGCTTTTATTTGTTTGTATGTTACGGAGATCGAATAAATACTGCCGTTTCATTAAAAGATTTGTATACGTTGTCAACGTTGACTGCCAACATAAATCCAACGATTAATTGGCAACTCCTGAATAAACGGACAAGGAATCAACGAGATTCGCAATTCAAAGCAACATTTATTTACGAATTGATCGCCAGACAAACAAATCATTCGTAACCAATTTTGGCCTAACAAATAAGTATTTATATACACGATGACGTCTACGAAATGTAACACAAGAGCCACTCAACAATGAGTTAGTAGCATATAAATGATTCACCGATAGAAGTAAATGTGGTCATTATTCATCCAATCGTTTCAGAGCTTAAACCTAATGCTACATTCAGACAAGATCTGCACAGTTGGGGATGTGCGGTGCAGGTCATTCTTGCTTTTTTGCCGGCCACCTGAGACGAAGCTCCACTATCTCTCCATCTGTGATAGCAGCTCCTGCACCGACGTCGTTTATACTTCTCTCCGAATTGAACTAAAATAGAGGATTTCAAAACAGAAATAATCATTACAACTCCTATGCAACATAAGCTGCACATCAAGGTTCTTTTGGTTTGTTTTTTTCCTTAGCCTAAACAAGAGCACCAATGGACCTTATGCAGTTTCGTCGAGGATGGTATCGTGTGGATATTGTAATACCGTCCGTGACGAAATTTACACAAAGTTCATTAAACAAAACAAACGTTCAGTGCTGAGTTGTACCTAACATTTTCAAGATGTTACAGAAACCTGTGGCAATCTTCCAACGATATAATTGTATATACAGCATTTGGGTGATAGGCTGAACATGGCTAAATGCAAAATTACAATGAAAAGGACAAGTTGGAATGCCTAAGTATCAGTGAAATTGTGCACAAAACGAAAGGCTTGAAGCTGCATCCCTGAGGGTTTTGTGTTCCCTTTGATCTCAGGCTAAGATTTCATCTTAAAATCACGAGTTTGGACAATTTGATTAGCACACACACACATTACGTCATTTAGGGTATGACGGGTATCCAGATGCAATTAAGTTGCAGAACGAGTTTGGGTTAAAATATTAATAGAAAGCTTCCTATTTTGTTCTTTACATTGCCCTTACTTACGTTTTAGAAAAATACATTCTGAATGTGATTTTTAAAAAAACAACAACGAACAATTACAACACTACGCAACACAAACACTTGTTGGAGAGAATTGTTAGTTTTCAAATTGTGTTAAGAATTATCGGTTTATGCAAAGGAAAAGCGAAGACATAGCCCAACAACTTCATATTCGTTTCAGAATTAAGACTCAATATTTAAAATTCAATTAAGTATAATAGTAAATTTGCATATTTTCCACTTCCTCTCCATTGTAGAAAAAAAAGCACTATACTATTGTCATGTGCTCACTGTCCATGTGGTCAAAGAAGGCGTTGCTCAAAGTACTCTTCTTCCAATCAATGTTTCCAACGAAGCCCAATTCAAATCTCAGGCTTATTGGAGGGGAACAGAGTTTGCATGTCACATCAGCCATGATACGAATGGGTATTGATGGAGTCGCGTACACGTTGACAACAAAGTCAGTTTGGTAGCAAACGCAGCGATCCAAGAAATTTTGATTAGCGATGAGCCAAGAGGAAAGAATGTAATTTAGACGTCTTCGATATTCGGCATACAGCCTAAAGGTTACGTCTTCGAAATGCATCCCATGCAAACCTAAGGATACATGGAATTCAAATTAAACCCAATGAAATATTGTGTGTTCTCTCTAATGAGTGGCTGTGTTCTCGAGACCAACTTACTGCTTTTTGGATTTGTTTTAGCTATCAATTAATTCTCAGACAGGGTCCGCTTTGTTAAGTTTAATTTATTTAGCAAATGGTTTTTATTTGGGAAACAATCATAACCCAAACATGTTCGCAACATTAGATTGCTCTTGTTGAAACTAACACGTTCAAAAATATACTAAATTGTGCAATTTCAAAACCTAAAACGCAGGCTAATGCAACCACAAACACCAGGTTTGGAAATGATGTAATTACGCTGACTAAAATGCATATAGAGTACTGATATATATCTTTATTTCAAAAATACGCGGACTAATGGACAAACAGCACTAGTCTAATATAAATTCAAATCCTATCAAAATTGAAAATTTGCAAACAACAAAAAAACTTTTTTTGTCATAATAATCTTTACAGCAATTTTTTTTCTATTGATAACTTACAAAACTCTCATATACGAGGGGAAGGTGGGGTAACTAAACAAAGTTCATGCTACTTGTGTGGGATTAAGTTATTAACACAAATTTAAATTTAAATAAAATTATGAATAAAACGAGAATACGGTATTCAGATTTATGCTTATTTTCTTACGATGAATCGTAAACTTGTCGAAAAATAATAGCTGCATTTGCAATTTTGAAAACAAACGAAAATTTAATTTCTTGATGCTGACAAGTCGTCACATGCAATGCGGCCATGCCTCCGTTTTATATGTCTTGTAAAATTGATTGTTACCCAGGAGTTGCCTTGGCCCCTGTAAGCACCTTGCAATTTAATAACACGTGGAGGGTCACATAATTTGCAAGTAACATCCGCTGTAATGCTATTGAACTGCAAAGTAGAAGCATAGACAGTGACCCCTATGTCCGTCTCAAAGTTAATTGGACAGTTGAAAAGATGCTGATTGCGGTTGAGCCAAGACTGGAGATTTTTGCAAAGTCGCTCATGGTGCTGATGATATTGGGTATCCCTTCTTCGCCACAACACACCTGAATTAATGCAGAATTAACTTGATTTAGCTAATGCTCTTGCAACAAATGATCAAATGCAACAAACAAGGACGTAGTGACTTTTTTCGAGACCAATCCCAACAGTTTTTAAAGAGATCACGTTTATTGTGAAATCACTGCTCATTTACCATTTACCAAAGAATACATTTTCACGAAAGCAGGTGATAGCAATTTGAATTAGATAGATTTTCAACCTATTTGAAATTACAGAAATGAAATGCTCAGGTTAAATATACAAATGTATTTTACGCACAGTGTATTAATGTACGAGGAGAAAGATGTATATTATTTGTTGATAGACCGATTTATACTTCAAAAGCATTGAATACTTCTACTATTTCTCAGACTTATTCCGTTTTTCGATTTACATTAATTATGTTAAATCTTGTGTTAATTATCACTAGAATGAGAACCATACCCATAATCATGGAGTTATTTTAAGAACGAAATTTTAGAAAAAAACCAAACGCCCATAATCACATAACCGTTATATCTGTCGTTGGATGTAGTTAGAAGTAATGGTGATTTATACAAGGCATACTCGTACAAATTTCTGGAAAGAATACGTATGTGGTTCACCAATCTTCAGTGTCATAATTTCCTCTGAATACGAATAAGGACTGTTATAAAATCCTAAGTCAGATATATTTTTTAACATATAATATAACGTGAATGCCCCCTATGGAATGAGTAGTGTGCTGAGTTAAACAGGGGTTGAGCTAGACAGAATCACAATATCAAAATATAATGGCAGCTGTTCAGTAATGTCTACTTTGCAACCCAATTGCAATGCTTCGTTTTCATGTGTCTTGTAAAACTGGACGTTATCCAAGAGTTCCCTTGACCTTTGTACGCGCCTTGCAACCTTATCACTCGAGGGGGGTCACATATCTTGCAAGTAACTTCGGCGGTGATGCTATTGGACAGCAATGTGGAGGCATACACAGTGACCCCTATGTCGTTTTCAAAGATGACGGGACATTTGAAGAAGTGTTGATTGCAGATTAGCCAGGACTTAAGGGTGTGGCAAAGACGACTTTTGTGCTCATGGTATTCGTTCTCCTTCACCCTTCTTCCCCACAACACATCTGAATTAATGCAGAATCAAAATATTTAAAACGCTTGAACTAAACAGCATAGTCTATCTCAGACCTAATGAGTTTCTCGAGACCACTTCCAAATCAGTTTTTCGTCAAATAATTAACGCTTGCCAACTATTCTGGTTTAAAATAATGCACACACCAGTAACATACTGAAAGCAACTTAGCATTTAGCGCTGATAATTTAATTTGTAAAGGCCCAATTAAATCGGACGTTATTACCAAGAGTTCTATATTTGTTCATACTATATATAATTATTCTTCAAACATGTGTAATAATCTCAGACTAGCTCTTGGTAAGACTAATAAAAGAGGACCATGAATGCCCGTTAGGTGCAAGCAGTTTATTATCGATTTGAATACTTTTTGAATCCATTTATGAAACATTCAATTTCGTTGTATGCAGTAGACTAATTAAAAATAAAAAGCACTTCACTTAATAACAGTACAACCTTCATTGCTAACTTTTAGGACAAATGAAAAACTTGTTAATATATTGCACAAGTTCTTAAAACAGGGCCAGGCATCTTGCATCATAGTAGATGTCAATGCAGAATAAATTTATTTTTCATATATGTTGTTCTAAATTATGCTACATTTAACTTCAAAAACACTATACTAAATAAATTACCAAAAATAGATTGCCAAAACAGCTGGTCTGCGTCAGCAAACATCTTTGTTTTGATATAGCAAATGCAACGATGTCATTTTCCATTTGTATATTATTCTAGTAATTTGCAGAGCCAACATTGATTATTCACTTAGGCCTATAGTACAGAAACATTGACTAGTGATATCTACTGATTTGATGCAGGGTTTTTTGTGAATGTTTTAGTAGTTCCTCCTTAAACAGACTCACTTAAAAACATCAGTCAGTTACATGCAATAGGGCTTTTCAAACCGTAAATATCAAAAACTGGACAATTTTGATGAGATGAGTTCAAAAGAAAGGTTCAGGTTTTACATCCAGGCCAACATTATTTTTCATCTCGGGTATACAATGCTTATTCCTCATATGCCTGTACAAGCTGGATGCAATCCAGGAATAGCCATTGCTCTTCAGGAGGCCTTGAAGTTTGATTCGTTTGGGTGGGAAGCACAATTTACAAGTGACGTCAGCAGCAATGCGAGTGCAAGGTGGATCCAAGTGGTAAATGGCCACACTGAAGTCATTATCGTCAGAAACGTGGCATTTTAAAAATCGATGGTTTTGCCGAAGCCATGTTCTCAGTGTGCCGTATAACCGTTGTCTGGATTTTTGAAACAGGGTATTTTCTCCTTCCATAGAAATTGCACAGGCACCTGAATATGAAATTGATAAAGCTAGATCAGTTCTTAGATTAATACAAGTCAGATTCAGTGGCGATGTACATGTTATCCTCACTCAAGACCTTCTCCGAATTGCCACAAGTGTATCAGCACAATAACCTTTTAGGTGTGTTGATATTTAAAGAAAAAGAAATTTATAATGGACGTTGACGCTAGCCTTCACTGGATTCGATTCATCCATGGATCAAAAAATAGCAGAGTACAATACAATAGGAATTAGATTAAAGAACGAAAGAACTAAAAGTTGCAAACAAGTATCATCTCTTGATATTACAATTCATAGTTGCACTTCTTCCATTTGCAACTGTATTTGAGCCTTTCCAAGTGTGATATAATCACTAATAACTGGCATTTACTATTTCGCAATCGTGGCTATAAAAGAACTTTCTGTATTTTATTTTTACGAAAACAGCATGACATACATGTACAAATTCTATCTTGGTTATTGAGCAAACGTGAACAGGAGCGACCAGCGCGTTCCTTGAAGTAATTCAAATTGCGATATATCTAAAAATCGATTAAATGTCTCCTATAATTATTTGGCCGCTAAGCAACAGTTTCTCGACAACTCAAAAGCTTTGTAGGCTACTTTGATACATTGAAGGGGATATATACACAATAATGGTAACCATATTCGAAGTCTTTCGTGTTCCCAAAACAACCTTTTTAAGTATGCAAAAGTTCTTCACAGTTCTGAATGGTATCGAAAAACAACAGATGGACATATAAGTCTCAAAACACGAAATCACTATAAACAGTACTGGTTGGAGAAATGATTGCACCCAATTTCATTATGACCACGACTGTTAAATTTGGTTGCAAGTCCCACCATCCCTTTTCACATATTGGACGCACACTTATTCAATCTATATCCAGCAAAAGGGTTTTTGAAATGCCTCTTCCTCATATGATCCTGGAAGACGAAGGCATTCCAGCTATTGCTGCTTCGGTGGTAACCCCCTTGCAACACGAGTCTGTGAGGAGGGAAGCACAGCTTGCACATCACTTCAGCGGACACCCTATTGGCAACGGAGCGCGAAGGAAACACGGTACAAGTGAAATCTTTTTCGAATTTGGCTGGCACCTTCAGTTCCTGATGATTACTGTAAAGCCATGTTGACAATTGGGCGTTTAACCTTAGGTGGTCGTTGAGAAATTGGCTATACTTTTCCTCTGGCTGTGCCCCTTCAAGTCGAACATCACGCAAGCCTAAATGGGAACGAGAAATGCAATCCTTGGTAAATAGTTCCGGAAAGTTCTCGTCATGA
The DNA here is from genome assembly GCA_033995625.1 of Ophyiulus pilosus. Lineage (NCBI taxonomy): Eukaryota > Metazoa > Arthropoda > Diplopoda > Julida > Julidae > Ophyiulus > Ophyiulus pilosus. Next base: position 75,092 of record JAUJYV010000048.1, read on the forward strand.
AGATAACAAAAATATCTCTGTCCTCTACCACAGAATGAAACTAGTGTTGCAGGGGCATTGCCTTTTTTGTTTCTAACATGTTTGCACTGGTTATAAAGTTAGACTTCCTTCCAGAACACTACAACACCACGTTTAATTGTAACGTTAAGGCACACTAGTGCGCCGCCAAGGGTCCCCCATGTATGCCACGGCAGTTCAGAGAGGTTTTTTAGTGGAAAAACTATTTAAGTCCATGTATGTACCCTAGTTAGCCTATGAATGATCATATATAGTCATTATGTGTCATATTTATCCAATCAATGGTCATATGTAGTAGTCATGTACGAACTGTATTTATCCCTGGTTATACAAAAAGAAATACGAATCCACATGGCTAAACTTTTGCATTTGTGACTATATATACAACGAGTTTACATGGCCATGTCAAGACGTGCCTAAATCCTGGCCTAGCCTGTAGCCACACATAGAATAATCAGTCTTTTATGTCCATTCATAGCACATCCTTTTTTTATCCGAGCAACAGATAAAGCTAAACTATAGCAAAACTCAATGAAGTGTGCCTCAGCGATTTTAGTCCCCTTTTCAGTATGCCGCGAAAATATTGAATCTTGTTTAATGTACCGTGAATTGAAAAAGGTTGAAAAACACTAATGTATAATCTTGTGCGCACCAATTCCAAGAATGAACAACAGATAAAGCTAAACTATAGCAAAACTCAATGAATTGACATTTCAGACATTCCTCAAAAGTAACCTTTGGAAATTTGTATGAAATCTCCGAGAAACATATTTTTATGTTTGGACTGCCAAGAATCAGCAGAACTGTCATATCACGCACAACAACAGCTTTCCACAGGAGAAATCAAAGGAATTTATTGATAATATAATTCGTATAATTGAGGGACAATATTTCCATGTCTTTTATGGCAAAACGCTGAACAATCTTCTACTCCCCACTACACTGTTCAACCAAAGTATAGATAAGTACGCTCAAGCACAGCAAAACTGTAGTTGAATGTAATAAGTTTTAGCAATTCACAATTTAGCTAATTAGCAAATCACATAAGATAATGCAGAAAATTTAAAAATTAACTAGATGTGTCTGGACAAGTAATGAAGCTTTAGTGTTATTTTCTCGTACACATTTATAAACCGGCTAATTCATTAATCGACGTCGTTTGACCAAGCCTACTCCGGCTGTTCGGATAAAATGCTTATATTTCATGTGCCTAATGAAACAATAGGGATTCCACGATTTGCCTATGTAGCCTCCTTGTAAACGAACTTTGATGGGAGGTGTACATAATCTACAAATCACATCTGCAGTAACACGATTCAAAGGAGATCTTGATGGGAACACAGTGATGGTAAAATCCCTTTCAAAGATGACCGGAGTATTGAGTGCGTGTTGGTTACAGAACAACCACATTTTCAGCTTATTGCTCAATCTCTTGTGGTCATCGTCATATTCGTCATATGAGGATAATTCAGTTGTCTCTCCAGTGCCAGGATTAAATGATTCCTCGAGCCAACCTAAATGAGAATGAAAATTGCAAACCTTGGTCAGTTTTCTAGCACATTCATGCTAGATTCAATGGCTTTCTAAGATCGTTTCGTACTGGACAATAATTAACCAACAAAACTGTTAAGGACTTTCGAAGTAGTTTACAAACTACGTGAATAGGACTCCCTCGAAATGCTTACTTCCAAAATTCAACCATAATCATTGAACCGATGAATGAATACGAAAATCGACGACTATTTTCCACAATCTCATAATTTTCTTCTGTTAGTACCAGCATTAAACAAGAGTTTTGTTGTCAATTATTGGTAGAGAAAATTATAATCAGTCGACGAAAGTTATTTAACATATTTTAGTAACCAAAACATACGATGGGGAACTTGTGGAAATTTTTTGCTTGAAAGAAGAAAGATCCAACTAGACTTACAAGTTCAAGCCCACTAACACAGTTATTAATTATTCCAACAACAACAAAAGTTCGCTGCCTTACAAAAGGTACATTCCAATAGATGGTCCGAGTTACTTAAATGCAACAGTATGGAAGTATGTCATTCTAATGACATTCACCCACCTACGTGAAAGTACCTGTTCAATTCAGCAAAAGTTGTAACCCTATTGAAACATGTACATGTATGTACTATTCATGTACATTTATATGGAACCCGCTGATACTTTTCCATAGTTTCGCTACTTTGCAATACTACCAGAAAAAAATCAACACATTAGGATTCCTGCAAAGCATCTTTATTCAGGCGTAACTTTTAACTACAATTACATGTGACAAGCGAATAAAGGAAATAAGAGCATAGTTTTTTCCCTTTATTATGCGAAATGTAATTTCTGATGAAAACTAGTCAACTATCTCGTTGTGCTTATTGATCAACTGGAATGTTCTGCCAAGAAAAAAAAAACATCACGAACATCATAGGCGCCACGAACTAAATGATCTCCACAATACCGATATCAAAATAAAGCACGGACACACATCTCACAATCTTCGTAAATGGTTAGCCCTCATGTGTTGGATAAAATCCGAGATAATCCACTGGTGACCACGAACGGCACCTCTCAGAAGCAATGTCTTTGATGGAGTGCATAGCTTACAAGTTAATTCAGCTTTAATACCATTGAAGATAAGCATGTCGTGAAACATTTTTACTTCAAAATCGAATTCAAAACATATGGGTCGAAAGAGTAAATCTTTGTGAAAATCAAGCCATGCAACAAGGCGTCGGTAAAGAAGACCTTTGTGTTCCTCAATGGCCATGGCCATCAAAGCCGCAGTCCTTTCACCATCGCCGAGGCAAGATCCTGAGATAGTGGAATACACAGGTGGATTTAAAGGATTAGCATCGCTTGTAAGACAACAAATATCTTACATAATTCGAGAGAAACATTCAGTGTTGCCATTGAAGATCATGCCCAAAACGATACCAACAGAAAATGCACTATTACAAATGGGCTACCGCAAATTTCAAGTTAAAACCAATTTAAAAACTTGCGTCTTAAAAATAATCAAAATCACTCGGGCAAAACTAAATCGCATTGATTTGTCAAAGCAGTTTTTTTAAATTTAATTAAAAGCGGAAATGTAAGCAACAACAACAAAAAACTTGCAATAAATAAATAAGCAAGCAAAACTTTTAAATGCTCACCAATTAATGAATTAGTCCAAATCTGGATCATCACGCTTGGTATTTCTAACATGGCAGCTTCTAGGTGCAGCCATGTTTGAAATGCTGAACCTGATTAAAGCTAATTCATGATATTCGAATTCTACAGAATCAACAGCAATGCATGCGTAACTACTACATGCCATACTACCGATTGTTGAAAACTAGAAATATAACACAGAAAAACGTTGCAAGTGCACCAGGTGAATGGGGAAATGCTTGGTGCAGCTTCTTTCTTATTTGGGTAAAAACAGCTTTCGTAAAGTATGAATTATGATTTGCATATTAGACATTTTTTTAAGACTTGCACTGTGCTGCCAAATTGCCCTATGTTGGCCATCGGGTCCCAGATGATACATCCACGTTTTTTCCTATTTCCTAATGCGAGGAATAGGAACTTTGAAATGCGTCCTTTGGTAGTGTTTATAGACATTGGTTCTCAGCCATGGCTTTCCAAAATCCCCTTGCAGCTTGATGCTCTTTGGTGGTGAGCACAACATGCAAACGACATCCGCTGCTAGTGTGTGGTACGCCGATTTGTAGTCGTAAATATAGATTTCCATATGTCTTTGCACCGATATAGGTTGAATCAGGAGATTCACATTGGAATCAAACCACTTCTGAAGCGTCAAGCCAAGCCTCTCTTTCTCTAGCATGAAAGAGTCCACTCCTGGGTAAGCTTTTGGTGAAATCTCAACCGGAGGTCTTGCGAACAAGGGTAGAACTCCAAACAAACCTGAAAAAAGATCCTCTAATTTAGTCTCGTCACCTATTTCAAAAGCAGAAGCTCTGAATATGTAATGTGTTCTCTATTAGTGTCAGTCTCCGTTATATTTTAATTTATGAAAAGATTTTGTAGATTTTTCTAGCTTGTGAAAAAGCTGAAGTTTTACATAAAAATAATGTGTATCAAAATCCGAATATTCAAACTTATCAGTACATTGTCTGAAAAATGCACCAACGCAAAGCATAAAACCATGGTAATGACACAAAGGGTTATACAGAATTTAGAAGTCACAATGACACGTTGTCGTGATCAGAGTCATAATTGTTTTCATTGCTTAAGTTTTATAGTAAATCAATAAAAAAAGCCTTTGTTCATGGTTTAAATAAAACTTTCTGATAAGAAAGTCAATAACGCCAATCTACGGGTCAATCTATTAGCAATATTTCTCAAAGAATAAAACGTGTGACCCTGATTAACTTTAAAGAAACAATGTTCCTGTTGTGTGGACAGAAAAATGAAAGCAAGCTGAACAGCACAAGCACCTCCATGTTAAGAAAATAAAACCGAAACGTGTTCCACTGAAGTTGCTTTTATTTGAGTTCAATATGAAGAATCAATATGTTCTCCTTATAAAAACATTTAGAAATTGCGTGATAACAACTCGTTCCATTAAAAAATAATCTTAATCATAAACTCTGACAATGTCTCATAAAACAAAAGAATCCAACAGATAAAGATGATCCAACTAATTCTGAGCTCGGGGCTCTTTCTTTTGGGATGGTATAGGAATTTTATAGTGGGATCTTTGGAAATGTCTATAAACATTAGTCCTCAGCCAGTTCTTGCCATAATCTCCCTGCAATTTTATGCTTCTTGGCGGAGAACATTTGAGACAAATGACTTCTGCTCCAAGCGTATGGAATGTCGATCTATAGCGGTAAACATAGATCTCTAAGTGGCTTTCCACAGACATAGGATGGACAAAAAGATCCTCATTGGAATCAAACCACTTTTGCAGTAACATGGAAAGCCTTCCCTTCTCTAATTCCAAATCCTGTATTTCTGGATCGGGTTGCGACGAACTCTTGATTGATCTTGCAAGCATGGGCAGAGCTTCGTGCAGACCTGAAAAAAGATCCTCGATTTAGTCTCATGGCCTATTGCAAAAGCAGAAATCTGAACTCTCCAATGAAAGAATCTTTGACCAGATTTTCCAATGTAATGATGCTAGACCGTATGATGCTTTGCAACATTCGAGTATTTTACAAAATACTGCGGGCCAATCGAGTTGCAACAACTGCTTTGTAGAAGGGAAATCCAGAAGAGAAGGAACAAACCAAGAGCCTTAACCCTCAATTCAAATAGTGAAAACTAACAAGTAACCTCATAGACTAAGATCAACCACAATCTGCAGAATTTATAAGTCAATACTTTGGAACTCCTAGAACGCTATACTTGTTAAGTCCTTCAAATACGTTTGAGTAAATCGCTTAGCAGACAGTACTTGTTGTAAACTCCGGTTTTAGATGATAGCAGAGCAAAATGGTAAGAGACTAGCAGCAGACAAATCCAACGAGATTACCTAAGTTGGCTGTTCTAGCCACACTTTATTACATTTGGCCACAAAAATAATAACAAATAAAGCACAAACCACACACAAATTACATAAAAATAAAATTCAATTCCGAATGAACTCTCTAACCGAGAACAACAACAAACCAATTGCAGAATTCTGCAAAATTTATTATTTGAGATTCCATAGCTTAATTAAGGGGCTAACTGAATTTGTAGAAATTTTATCGTATCCATAGTAAGAGTCAAATAATTAAGAGAACTTTTTACATTACACGGATACTAGTCATATTTCCCTTAATAAATTAAACTAAACCCGGTGTTTGCAAACTAACTAAGTTCATATTCAAAACAACATTTTTGACTAACGCTCATATAAGGAACGTGGTTTGCATTATATTGCACATGGTGTTAAAATAAAGGAAGATCCATTACAATACAGCAAGTAAACTCTGTAAACTTTGTAGGAATTTTAAGGAAGACGTATACCCAAGTTTGGCATTAAATTACACCAGTAACAGCACAGTAAAAGGGGAGTTCTATACACCATCGTTAAGTAATTACATAACAAGTATACAGAAATTAATACGATTACATCTAATACCTCCGTATTGCAGACAACTAATTAATCTACCGTTATTCTCCAAATCATTTTCTTTGAAACGCTCCTTCTAAAACTATCTTCTGTAACATTGTAGTAAATACTTTGGTGCACATCACAATTAACGAGGCATCCAGGACCATATGTAATGGTCGTAAGCTAGGAAAGCGGATATAGGAACAAAATACTTGTATAGGTATCATCATACATATTGCATCCTCGATACAGTTTAACCTAGATTGTTTCTGCAAGAAATTCAATCCAAAAGAGACGTATAATCATAAGGCTAGTAAAACGGATAATCACGTGAACTAAACAAAATCCTATTTTCCGAAAGAAAGAAAAAAGTTCCGTACATTAATAGGACATGATCATACTGAGAAATTCTGCTCTACCACTTTTTAAACCTTCCCATTATGGTAACATTTTCGTTCCCTTGAGCCATGCATATTTGAAATGCTTTTTCTTCATGTGGGCATAGAAATTGCACGCCCGCCATTTATTTCCGCTGTTGCCTTGTAAGTTGATGGTATCTGTTGGGTTGCACAAATTGCAAACAACTTCTGCTGACAAGTTGTACATGTTCGATCTGGAGGTGTAGACGGTGACCATAAAATCACGCTCAAATATCACTGGCACATCGAAGGAATGTTGGTTGCATATCAACCAGGTTTTCAGCTTCTCGCCAAGTCGTCTTTGGTCTAAAAACACCTCTGTTAGCAATGCCTCTTCGTCTTCCATATGGTCCAAACCCAGTATTCCTGATCAAATCAATGAATATACATTGGAAACTTTATCACTGCACATTTAGTTTACCCGTGAAGTCAGATTCAGTGGCTATGTTCTTCAGACCTTTTTGCGATGTACTCTGGGAGTAATTTCAAATTAACGTTTAGACTTTCAGAGCCAAAATATACACCCAAGTATAACAAATGTTACTATATTATATAGTGTTGACAGCAAACCTTGCCAATTGCACAGTATTCCTTCGTTTTTAAAAAAAGGCACAACTTATTGATAATTCTGAAAATCCGATTATCGTGTAATTAAAATGATTAGATTAATACACGGATCAAATCTAGTTGTTCTTAAACAGGTTAACTTACGAAGTACTTCAAAATAACACATGAATCGTTAGACGTTACAAATTTGTTTGAAGCAAATGGCACGTTGGTTCAATGAGTAAAAATTTATTGGAGACTAGTAACAAAAACTACTTAGCTTTATTAACTCTGTAAAAATAGGGTTATATAGACACAAATTCAAATGAGCGACTGCTTTAAGAAGCAAATTAAGTTAATATTTAAAGAAAAAAATGATCAAATGACCACGCTAATGTTAGTAATCCTTTGGATGATTACTGTTGGCTAACAGTAACGGAATGTAAAACCGAACTAGTCTGTCGTAATTAAAGTTCAGATCCCAGACAATTGTTGGAAATGCTTCCTTTTCATGTGTGCAATAAAGTTTGACGTTAGCCAACGCTTGCCGCAAGTACCTTGTAACTTCAGTTTAACCATTGGAGAGCACAGTTTGCACGTCACGATAGCCGACAGATTATAGACCAGTGACTGGGACTCGTACACCTCAATCGTAAAGTTTTCGGAGAAGGAGACTGGCCTGTCGAGAAGATGATAATTTGTGTAAAGCCAGGTTTTGATATTGCCCTCTAATTTTAGCTTGTCTTCCAGAAATTGAACTCCAACACTTTCTGGGCGGCTGAGTAACTCCAGAGGATCTTGAAGGAGGATATCAGGAGGACCGTGGAGGAAACCTGTTGAAATTGCAATCGAAAAGTCACACAAACACGCCAGGATTCAGTGGCTTCGAGACCTCTATTGGTAACTGTGATACCAAAAGAACTACACAAAAGTGGTGTTTCAGGAATCAAAACCTGAACAATGCGATTTCAATGTTATTTAATAACAGTAAATGTAATCAGGCATCACAAAGTAGCTTTTGTCATTTCTAGGTCAATGCTGCTTCTTAATATATTTGTTTGTAACAAACCAACAGACCCGTGTAATTTCATACGAATATACATACGTTTGATTGTGGTACTATACTGTTAAAAAAAGTGTAGGTCTACAGGTTAACACAAGTGTATATTGGATTCCTGACTATCCAAATTAAAACCAGGGCTTTTATGACCACTTTATAGCAGACACTTTTTTCGCGCTCTTCACATTCATGATGCTGTCTTTATGAACACCGGCTATAAAGTGTTTCTTTTTTATGTGGGCGTAAAAATTGGAGGTGATCCATCCCCTGCCATAGTTTCCTTGGATTCGAATTTTCGAGCCTTTTCCACACACTTTGCAAGTGATTTCAGCCGCAACACCACTAATTGTCGTTGCACACGGATAGACGTTGATTGTAAAATCGCGATCAAACAAAATGGGGGTGCTGAGCAGGTGTGCATTAGCACATAGCCACGTTTTGAAGTTTCCAGCTAGCTGTCTTTCCTGGCGAAAAAACTCTTCTGGGTTTTGTTGAACCTGAGCACCTGAATGGGCAAAAAGCAAATATCACTTTATTTACCAGTCGAGGGTAAGAATTAAGTTTTATTCAGTGGCTCTCTGAGTTGATCATTGCAAAACTTCTTGCAAAATGGCATACGACAATCGCATGTTCGAAACAAGAGATGAGAAAATAAGAAAGGAAAAATAGCATTCACAAGAAAATGCTGGTAGTTTTAACAAAATGTAAAACAATTTGGCGCTCTTCATCACCATTCGCTACATTTCAATTTGAAAATGGATTTTTCAATGTGAATATGCCGAAAGCACGTCCTAGCACCCGTGAACCTCAATCTGCTTTTCAGGCATATGTATAAATGCTTTTAAAAATGTATTTGTTGTGGCACAATTTTGTTGAGATTCAGAAAAATAATAAACGTCATGAAGCTTGAATGAATGATTTCATATATAAGATGAAAGACCAAAAGACGATTTACTATATAATGTACATGTACACTCTAAAAAGAAGGTTAAGCTGTTACAATTATTAACTTTGAATTACCAAAATTGTAAGAAAAAGTTTGATCTTTTAAAACAGAGTACCAAAAATGGCATATGCCCATAAGAAATGGTTAAAAATGCCCAATTTCCACTCTCATTGAAGTTTCTATGAAAACAAATCCTTGATGGAACGTCACAAGAAATTTGATATGATGCCAATGCTGCATCAAGAATAAATAACTGTTACTTAACGTAATGATAGTGTTCGTAAATGTACATTTTAATACAAATAATTTAATGACGGTTGACGCGAAAGCCAATGGTCATGAAAAATCTTATTCTTTTCCCGAATACCTGAATTTATGCGAAGATTACAAGGATCTCAATTCCGTTTTAGTGAATTCTACTTAAATCAGATCAGATTCTAGTCCTTCAAATAGAGGAAAACAGTTTTCTTTTTGGTGCTTCTTTCGGATATGTCTATAAAAATGAGAAGCTGTCCACTTATTGCCCGCGTAATTCACACGCGATTTCTGATTGCAAATATGACAGATAACGTCCGCTAAAAGATCGCTGTTGGTAGCAGCAGGAGCTCTCAAGGTTATACTAAAATGTTTTTCAAAAGACAATGTGGGGTCAATATTGTTGCGATTGGAGAAGAGCCAGCGCTTTAAGAGTTCCTCAAGCCTTTCCTTCTGCTGGACGAATTGCAACTGGATATCATCATCTAGCATTCTCCAGAAACTACCTGATAAAACAAGCAGACATTAGGCGTTGATGTAGATTCACAGTCAAGCTAACATGTGCTTTCACAACTAAGCTGCATACAGAAACGATTCAATGACTTTCTTCAGAGTACCACTAGCTTGTGCACTGTGAATTCTATCAAGTGTGGAGATAAACTTATATCCTCAAAATTAAGTGGAATAATATTCCGTCCATCGATTCAAGTAATGATAAATGTAAAACTCGGATATAACAACTCGGTCACTTTAAACGTTAACTACTTATTGTACCATTATGTTGATGTCAATATATGTCAACAAAATATTAAGAAAAGATATCAACTCAATAACTTTTATTACGAAATTTCTTAAATTAAAAAAACAAAAAAACACAAAGCATTTTGTACCCCTATACCAAACTTACGAAACAGGTTGACAATTTGTAATGAAGCATTTATAAAGTTTCAAATTCTTTTTTGTGAGAAATTGAGAAAAGGGAAAATTATAGTAACATATTCTTTATAAATACTGAGCTGATGTTGTTACGAGAGAACTTTTATCTGCTCTGCATTTATCTGTTGTCCAAGACCAACAATTTTGAAATCAAAAAAATTGCATGGATTCACCTGTATAGATATAAATATATAACCGTAATTCATTGCTGCATATTTTCAATTCTTAAAGAGTGTTTCTTTTTAACATGGCGGTAAAAATTTGACGGTGTCCAGTTCCCTTTAAGAAGGTCCACTCTGGACTTCCTGCCACAGACATTGCAGGCAATATCAGCTAACAGATCACTTTTCAATTGCGAGGCCGATTCCCGTAAAGTTATGTTAAAATCTCTTTCGAAGCAGAGACGAGGATCGAGGTGATGTCTATTCACGTTAAACCATCTTTCAACGATTCTTGTAAGACGCTTTAGCTGGTAGATGAAATGCTCCTGCTTTTCACTATCGCTGCAATGCATTAAGTAACCTGAGAGAACAATTAAAAACGAAAGGAAATTCAGGAGAGAAAAAATATTCAAGATAATCGTTTGTAAATTATCAGTGTGCTTTGCTAATTCAGTGATTGTCTTTGTCGAGATCAACAAACTGTGATTATTTGAAAAAAAACAAATTCCATAAATTTTCCAAAAGCAATACAAAGAAAAGTTATATTTTCTCAATTTACAACAAGTCTAAATATTTATTAAAGGCAACCAAACAATGGTTGGTTTAATGGCGATAATAGTTAAGAGTAAAATTTCAACCAAGAAAACCATATAAATTACATAAAATGTCATGACTATTTTGAATTATGCATACATTTAATCTTGGTCAGCCTATAGCTTATTAACATTAGAGCAATAACCTTTTTTGAGTTTCTTTGAGGCGACCAAAGATAGATTATACATGATGAGAGAGATTATACATGGGAATCATTTTTCTAATAACTAAGTTATGGGAAACTGACACGGTCTAACAAACATCCCAACAGTTATCTGGTTCGTGGCAACGACCGGTGGATATCGAGAAACAACTTGAAATCGAACTGGAAGTTGAAGCAATATATCTTGCGGTCGTTTAATATTCTACAGGTCTATTTAAGTGCTTCCTTTTGACATGATCGTAAAAGTTGGATGTGGTCCACCCTTTCCTTTTCCCAAAGTAAACTCTGGACGACTGGCCGCAAATGTGGCAAGCGACATCAGCCACGAGATCGTGTTGCAATTCCTTGATGTTAGCCTGGCGCATAATGATGCTAAAGTCTCTGTCGAGTGACAGTTGGAGACTATTAGTGCGTAGCCACTTTTTGAAGATTTCTTCCAGTCTTAATCTATGGACGAGGAACGGATCTTGGTTGGTGTAAACTTGAAATCCACTTCTGCAACCTGGCAGAACAAAAATTAAACTTGAGGCAATTTTTACAGGGAATTGCCGGTATAGACATCATTGCCGAAATTTGAAAGATATTTCTATTCAAAAGACACTGATGTCTTTAAAGGACTAAAAACCATGGCCATCAATACATATAAAGCTGTTAGTGGTTTTCTGTCCCAGGACAAAATTTCAAAGCCATTTCGTTAAATGTATTTAGGCAGGGAGCCATGTTGTAGTTCCCCATTTGCGGGGATATTATTTTAAATGTTTTTTCACCGTGCAACGACAACTGACACAATGAAAACCCTTGATCTATTCGCTAATTCGATATACAACAAATGAGGCAATCAGACGAGTAGTTTATTAATTAAGGAAAACTTAAGACTGTGCATTTTATTACGATGTTTGAAAATCAATGGCAAGCACTCATAAGGTATGACCATTTCGTTTTGTATCAAGAAAAATAAGAACCAACTTATGTTCAGAAAGCCCACAATAATCTTTAGGACATCTTACAAGTTTAACCAAATGCCCTTTCGCGCGTGCTTTTTCCTTACATGTCTATAAAAACTAGAGGTTGTCCAACCTTTATTATTTACAAAAGATACCCGCAACGTTTGACAGCAAATGTTGCAGGCAATGTCAGCGACAAGATCGCTCTTGAGCATGCAAGTAGATTCTCTTAATGTTATGCTAAAATCCCTATCAAATAACAGAGCTGGCTCCAATTGTTGTTGATTAATACTAATCCAGGTTTTAAAGATATCCGCGAGCCTTTTCTTCTGGTAGAGCAAATCCCCCTGGGTATTGGCAGCTATGGCCTGATGTAAAAAACCTTGAAGAACAATTGGAAACAAAGAATCTGTGAGTAGAAAACTTGACCAAAAGCAAAGTTTGTTTTTTTTAATGAAAAAAATTCAGTGATTTGCTTTCATGAGAACATCGCACTGTGAAGTTAAATTTACGGCAAAATGGGAGACCTTGTTCAACAAAAGCAGCTAAGTGTGAGTACATGTATGGGTATGAAGCATTAGGATTGTAATTCCACTATGTTTATTAAAAACATGTTTAATAATACATTTCTCTCAAATCCACAAATTGTAAAATTTACATGTCTTTCCTCTCTGACATTCACTCGGTGGACCATCTTCCAAAACTTCAATTAAGGTGCTTTTGAAGAAACCAATTCAGAAGAACAATGCGCAAGACATCGATCTCAAGTACTCTGATGAGTTAAAGGTAGTGATTTGGATAATAAAATGTAATATACTCTGTAAGAACAGAACAGAGCGTGACCCTGTTAGGAGAATTTTGTTTATTGTTGCATTAGAGCTTTGCTGTACATATTAATGCACTATACAATTGTCTGTTAGCGTGGGCATTGTTAGTTCATTCGGGAGCAAACATTTGAAAATGCAATGAAACAAAAACACACGAAAGGTATCCACTCTTATAAATATAAAAACAACACATACCAAAATGGCGTTTTACATGAGCTTTGATAATTTGAACTGCCCATTCGAGTGCTTCTTTTTCAAGTGTTGGTAAAAGCGGGTAGCTGCCCAATACTGGGAACTCTTTGATAGATACGCTCTGATAATTTGGTCGCACTGATTGCAGGTGATGTCTGCTATAAAACTACAGTTTTTGGCATGGCCTTCGCGCACGTCTATGCTAAAGTCTCTGTCGAAGTACAGATTGGGATCCAGTTGGTAGCGATTGGCCATCAACCAAGTTCGAAACATTGTTTCTAGCTTGTTTTTTTCACGGAAGAATGGGTCCTCCTCATGTAGGTTCACTGCACTCTCAACGAAATACGACGCGTCATAACCTGGAGAACAAAAATTGAAGTTTAGCCAGAGCTCGGTAACTGCAACATAATCTGTACAGTGACTGTTTACGCCTTAATATCAGGCTTTGAAGTTGATACTGTGAAACGTGCTGGCAAAAGACGGGTTACAAGGTTCGTTTTTGCACACATCAAGTAGTAACAAGTCCTACGTGTAAATAGCACGTTTTGTGCATATTTGTTTCCTGTGTAGAAACACTATCCACTATATGTATTTCTCACATTTCGATCCTTCTAAAATTTCAACGTTTATTTAAAAAAAGAAATCAAGGAAATGTTTTAGCATTTGGTGTTTCATTTTATACGCTTCCCTATAAATTAGCCTTGGTTGAGAAAGCGGATTTAGTGTTAAATTTCTATATTTTGCTCCAACAATAATGTATTTCTTAGAATATACAATGTCGGTCGAAAAGTAATTTTATTTAATATTTAGCCATTCATTTGCTACAGCAAATAACAAGCAATTATGATCAAAATCACAATTTTTTATGAAAACCACCCCAGTAACCATGTAATGAATCGAAATGACGAGCTAGTGAACTTCGCAGGTACATAAAAGATTGCATACACGAAACACTGGTTCCCTAAACATAATTATCGTATTCGTCCTTTTCGAATATTCTCATATTTGCACTAGTACAGAATAATACTACTATTTTAAGCACAAGCTAAGCAGGATGTTAGACGGTGCATCTGCAGTTGTATAATGTTTACAGATCCTATAACAAGACTGACATGGATGATGCAGCGTGGCTAATTAAAGTTTCAGGGAGTCTATCATTCATACAAACAAGATACAGGATGAACTCTAATGTTTAAAGCATTACAAAGATTGCCTCAACCAGTCAGAGCACAAAGAAATCAACTAAGAGGTGCCCATTGCAAAAATATATATATTTATGGCATAGTCGTAGAAAGCTTAGGTTTCCACCACCTCCTCAATGGGGTGCTTCCTTTTGACATGCTGGTAAAACCGTGTTGCCGTCCAGTATTTATTATTCACCAAATAGGCTCTCACAATTTGGCCACACAAGCCGCAAGTAATGTCGGCCACGATACTACAACTTTCGGAACGCCCTTTGCTCAAGACAATGCTAAAGTCTCTATCAAAGGACAGAAAGGAATTTAGTTGGTAACGATTGATGGTAAACCAACGCCGAAACATATTTGCGAGCTTGTTTCTCTGGTAGGAGTAGCGGTCCTTGCCATGAGGCTCCACAGCAGTCAAATCCCAAAATGACAGATCATAACCTGAGTGAACAATGAAAAACGAAAGTGATATAATAAGCACATTTGGAGAACTTCAATTTATTCAGTGGCTTTCTTGGACAAGACCGAAACACTCTTGGATAAAAAAGACACACTTTTAAATTTTTAGGTGCCGTCAGGCATGTATGAAACTAAAAAAAACCTAAAAAAAAACATGACCGTTATGAATCTAATTCCACACACGGTAGAAAAGGTATCATTGTGCTGAGGAATGTTAAAAAAAAATAACCAGCATCATATTTTCACGCTTGATCATAATGAAATAATGCGAAAGAATCGTGAGATATTCAGTATTTGAACTACAAAACAAACACTCTTTGAATGTATTTCATTCGTGATGCACTCGAGTGAGTTAATAATGTAGCATTTCCATTTAAAAATCGTTGGAACTCTACTTTGGATTTAGAAAATCTAGAATTGTAGATCATCCACGAGAAAAGATGAAAAACATCCATTTGTCTGAAAGCATTAAGCAGATCTCAAGTATTTCTTAATATCGTACATTTTGCCACAGAAAATGTATATGCCGAAGAATCATGTATCTTTTAAATTGAATATCTCGCAAACAAATTTATGCATGCTTCTGTTCAAGCTCCTCGTCAGAACACACGTCTAACAGGCAATATATTGCATATAATCAATAATTTAAGCTCTAAATATTCACTGTGGAATAACAATACTACTTTTGTAAATGGCATTATATTCTAATGAGCTTTACAAATGCATTAATGATTGACGGGTCCAACAAACTATTTATAAAAATACATTTAGCTATATTTTATAGAATTAGAAATCTTTTATTCATCTAATATAAGCAAAAGCAGCAAATGGCTTATACTACGTTAAGCAAAAAACAAAAAACGTCATTCAAACTAAAAATGCCTTTAAAAAAAAAGGTGATTGTCATGATTATTCCTGCAAAGTCTGCACCCGAGTTACAGGAGTAAATTAGCCAAATGAAGTATGCAATTGGTAAAGCTCTTGCTAATCCAGTAGCTTGGAATTTTAAATTATATCTTGCACAATGGGGTGTTTTCTTTTGACATGTTGGTAAAAACGCGTTGCTTTCCAATATTTGTTATTCACAAAATAAGCCCTCAAAGTTTGTTCACACAAGTTACAAGTAATGTCCGCCACAACGCTACAACTTTCGGAATTGCCTTCACTCATAGTTATGCTAAAATCTCTGTCGAAGGACAGAAAGGCATTCAGTTCATAACGATTGACGGAAAACCAACGCCGAAACATGTTTACGAGCTTGATTTTCTCAAACAAGTAGCGGTCCTTCACCTGTGGTTCATCAGCATTCACTTCCCAATACGACACATCATAACCTGGGTGAATGAACAATGAAAAATTCAAATTTAGGCACTGCTCAAGCAAAGGGATATACTGACGAGTACGATTTTGAAAAGTGCAATTAATTCAGTGACTTTCTTCTGACAATCATGCGTAATGTCCTGAAATTTGTTTTTTTTTGCAGACAAGGCATGTAATCTGTAATCTACGAGTACAACTGAAAAATACATTGCATATAAAAACCATGACTGCTTTGATGTGATGCAGTGGCAGGTAACCCCAGGTTTGTCTAGAGTGTCATCAATGTTTCAGTTATAGCCACTAATAACTTTTGAATGCCTCGCTCTGACATGTCTGTAGAAGCTTGAAGTAGTCCACCCTTTATTGTACGTGAAATATACTCTCGATTTTTGACCACAGATACTACACGTTATGTCGGCTACAATATCGCTCTTAGCCATGATCGTAGAAGTAGTGTCACATAAAAGAGTTGTGCTAAAGTCTCTTTCGAAGACAAGAGCAGGACTAAGCAGGTGCTGATTGGTGCACAGCCAGTTGGTCAACAGTTCGACAAGCCGCCTCTTCTGGTTGAGGAATTGTTCCTGTTGGTTAACTGCACCGACTTCTTTTGTACAACCTGAGAGAACAATTAAAATAAGTGTGGTTGTAGCAGTCTGGAGATATTGGTGATTTGTATTTATTTTCAGAACCAAATACCAATGCCTTTAAAGAGGCCTTTAATGATTCCAATATCTTGGATTCCAAGAAAGTTTTTAAATACGGTTTTGTGCAAAGTAATTTAAACGCACAATATGATGTGACCAAAACCGATAATATCTCAATGCTACTTTCTGATGTGTCTTGATAAATTTAACGAAATATATGTAGGCCTCTTCACCAACCGAGTCCCCAGATATTTGATTGCAAATCATACAAGTAATATCAGCTATGCATAAAATTTACAATCTGATTTGTCTGAATGAAATGTTTTATTAAACGTTATCATAAATTGCTAATCCTACTACAATTCAACACTGAAATGAAGGGTATTTCAACACAAATGCAGATCAGTCCACACGGATGAAATGAGTGCATGATTGAATTATTTAAACCCCCCTCCCCCCAAAAAAATATATATATATGAACAGAAATTGCATATTGATGCACGTTTCTGTCGTTAAAGCTTCACATTCATTTGCTACCCGGTCCGTACTCGTTAAACTTTATGGACAATATATACTGTATATACAAACAAAACTCAAAATAAAAAATAAACAATAACAACCAAAACAAAAATTAACGTCATTGGCACCGAGTGGTTTAATTCTCCCAGTCAAACTGTCAAAATCAACGCAAAAAACCTTAATGGTTTAGCATAAAAGATGATCTAATTTAAGGTGTCAATTGACATCTAAGACAACCTCAATAATCCTGGCCATTCCAGGAAAATAATCACAAATGGCAAAATAAAATTAAAAATATATTATCACTGCATTTAGCATAATAAATAACCTGTTAACTACACGCAAGCTAAAAAAAAAAGTGACTAACAATTGTACTCTTGTAAAAATTTCCACACTTCCATCAATCAAAATATATTTTACACTGGGAACAAACAGCTCAGTCAATGCCAGTCTTAGGGTGCTAAGCACTCTTATATTCAAGCTTTCACAGGCATTGAGAACTGAATTAGGTATGTTCAAACTGTCAAGCCACGGACGTTTTGTCTCGCATGCTTGCACCTGACATGTCGATAAAAGTTGGATGTTGTCCATCCTTTACCATTCACAAACACCCTCGAATTCTGCCGACAAATGTTACACGCGATATCGGCCATGAGATCACTTTTCAACAGAGAGTTTGATTGCCGCATGGTAATGCTAAAATCCCTATCGAAGGACAAGTCAGGCTCAAGTTCGTGTTGATTAGTAAAAAACCAGCGCTTGAATACTTTGGTAAGTCTATTTTTGTGCATGACAAACTCTTTCTCCTGGTCGATAGCATCTATATCCCAAATGCAACCTGATGGAATCAAAAAAATGAAATGTCTGTTACACAATATAAATGTCAACAGCTTGGTAACAGACACATTGGGAAGGGATAAGGCCGTTTACTCGCGTTCAGTGACTTTCTTTGCTGACTAACAACATACTGTGTGAATGGACCGTGGCAATTTCCTGGAATTTCGAATACGGAATGTACGGTACATTCCCTTCCCTTTCAACAGTTGGAATATACAAATGCAAATTATCAACGTAGTAGAAATCAGTCAATGGATACAAGCAATCACAGTTTTGCTTCGGTCACCGAGTGCATTATTCAAAGTTGCAATTAAAAGTGTAGAGTAGTCGCATTTTCCAACAATGCTCAGCATGTCCAGGTCTGTGTAAAATTAAGGTTGTTCAAAAGCGTCTGCTCTCGCGTGATGCTTCCTTATATGCCTGTAAAAATTCGACGTCGTCCAACTCTTCCCATTGACAGAGTCAACTCTGGCACGTTGGCCACAGATGCGACAGGCGATGTCTGCCACAAGATCACTCTTTAGATTGGACGTAGATTCGTGTATGGTTATTCTAAAGTCGCTGTCGAAGGACACTTTGGGATTGATACAGTGCTGATTCGAGACAAACCACCGTCTAAGCATGTCCGTTAGTCGCGCTGTCTGGTAGTGAATGTACGCCTGCAAGTCGCTAACTTGGGAGTCCTGTGTGTAACCTGGCCGAAAACGAAAAGTTGTTGAATGTTTGGGGAAAAAATGAAAAGTTGTTAAAAGCTTGCATGTCTATCGATGTGCTTATTTAGTAGTGATTAAGGATGTTGAGTCATGTAGGTCGGGGTGAGGAAGGCGAGGAAGTATAGGACAAATTAGTTGTGGGGAAGGGGCGCATGGTATTTTTAATGGAAAACCACAGAATAGCAATCGAGCCGGGTGTTATTGTGAACTAATTAGCTCGCATAACCTTATTCAGTGACTTTCTTTGTTGAGAACATCCACGTGTGCACGCATTAGCTATTTGATTTAAAAACCGACAGCTATTTGATTTGCAAAACCGTCTACTCAAATCACGAAAATTAAATACTTAACGTTGATTATCAGTTTGTTTCTGAATCAAGAAAACAAAAAAATGACGCTTAGTCATTAGATATGTTAAGAAAATATGTTGTCTAACATCCGGGTTCTTGGTTGTATAATAGGGAAAAAACCGCTGCAATACCGCCCAAAAATCAAAACGATGGAATGCACTGAATTTGTGACTTACATTCCCGTGTTTTTAGAATAAACGAATGATCCAAGAGAACCAAAATGAACGATAAATAAAATGTGCATATCCCTGTTGGAAACTGCTGTAAATCACATTAAAATAGGAAAAGCAAAAAGCATACATCCAAATCGCGATGCATTTTCACAGCTAGCAATGACGAAATCGCTTCGTCATTAACACAAGCACAACCCGAACGTCCCTAAAGAGTAGATCCCATTAATGGAAACACTTTGACAGTGGGCTCTTTTAAAGTCCAGTGGCATCTTTTCAGATGAGTGTAAAAATTCGACGTGGTCCATCGATTGTCAGCAGCCAAATGGGCTCGCAGCCTGGATGCCGGGATGCACAATTTGCAAGTTATGAATGCAGACATTTTGGTGTCTTTGACTGTTGAAAGGCCAGTTTCGACAGTGAAGTCTCTCTCAAAGATTGGGCAAGGAGATATGAGTTGTCGATTGGAGTCCAGATAAAGCCGGATGATCCCTTCCAACCTTCGTTTTTCAATGTCAAATTTGTCGATTTCGCCTAGAAAACATGCATTTTAATGAAATATGAGGAAATCTTAGTTAGCAATTTGGCCTGCAAGCTGAACGATTCAGTGGCTTTCATCGAAGCAACTCGCTATACAGTATCTTTTTTTCTTAACAAAAACAACTGGGCAAAACTAGTTATAATAAACGTTCCCACAACTAAAAATCACCAAAAACTAAATAATCTGGAGTTCAATAATAGCGATGCAAATAAGACATTTCAACAACGACATTTTATTGAAAACTCGGAAGTTCCTTTGCATTCAATCCTTTTTTTCAAATGATACTTTGTGACAATTTAGTGCCACTTGAAATACAGAAATACTCTCCCTGTATACAAATAATGCAGCGATTTGCAATATAAACATTCGAGGTTGGACGACCAAAGTTAAAACCAATGTTTCTTTTTGATATGCGTGTAGAAATTGGAGGTGGTCCACCACCTACCGGGGCCATAATGCACCTTCAGTTTTTGAGCGGGATCACAAACTTTGCAGGTTATCCAAGCGGACATTCTGTCCAAATCGACGGTGGATGCACAGATTTCGACACTGATATCTCTCTCGAAAAAGATAGCCGGCGTTTTGTTCTGGCCAAAAGATGTCAACCAAGCGTTGATGATTTCCTCCAATCTTCTTTTCTCTTTTTCAATCAAGTGCCAGCGGTAGTCGGAATTAAACAGAAAACCTGGGCAACAAAAAGGAATCTTAGCTAAGGTGGCTCATCATAGGTTGTGATTCAGTGGCTTTCTGAACAAGGGCAAACATCTAGAAAGGTTGGATTATATTATAAGAACTAAAAGCATAATCCCCAAAGTTGATCTTTGTCACATTGAATTGAAGCTTTCTTGTTGAAACCCAATTTAAGAAACGTTGTTATTGCTTTATTGTTTGTTAATCAATAGCGTTTCTCCAAGATGAATGACCATTGCGATTATCTCGATATTTTTTAACCCTACGAGTGATAAGGATTCGCCACTCTTACCAGAAACTGAGAATTTGCAATTATTACTCATCTGGAGCGAAGTACATCATTGTTGAAAATAAGTGAACAATCAAATTTTGTAAATATTATGATCGCAAATAAATCGGACTTTCTGTTGATTCAGCGTCTCGCAATTGTGTTTAAAAAAACATTGCTTTACTCTCACAAACACAACTAGATGGTAAATATCAATCAACCGATTCTTGACTCCGTTATTTTATGAAAATTTAATTGCACAAACATAATAGAACAAACTGTATTGCAATTCGCACTTTTGCCTTATTTTTTATTGTATTAGTACCTGATGAAGTCTTAAAAGAAGCAGAAACGTTGCGATAGTAAAATTGTGAGATTTGTTCAATATATTTATTATCCACCGCAACCACTCGAAGATGGAAAGAATTAGATTCTGTACAATATAAAATCAATGCTTTCTTTTCAGATGTGCATAGAAATTCGGGGTAGTCCACCGTTTTCCTCTACCCCCTTCCACCCTTAGTCTAGCCGGCGGATTGCACAACTTGCACGTTATGATGGCCGACAAGCCACTGTGGTGTTGAGTCGATTGGCACACGTCAATGCTGAAGTCCGTCCCGAGTCTTATTTGAGTCTGCAAGAATCGCTGATTGAGATCGAGCCAAGCCCGAATGATAGCCTCCAGCCTAAGTTTCTCGTCACATATCTCCTGCATTTGGTACAAGTATTCGGGTCCTGTCATTAGCCCTGATGGATAGAAAGTAAAAGTTATCCACACACGAATCACTGCATTCCGTGCTGGAAAGAGATTCAGTGGCTTTCTTCCCAGTTCGTACTGTTTGAACTTTCTGGCAAGATACCTTGTTTTGGGGATGTACTCTACATAAAGGATGAATTTCTGAAATGCACATCATGTTTTAGTAAAGCTGAACGGGAATTTTGACGGGATTGACTATTTTATTGTTTCAAAATGTGACTTCAACATTTCAAATAGTCATGAAACAGCGAATGTTTACTACACCTTGACTTTAAGCATAAATATCTAAATAATAACAAGAAAACAACATGCAATTTCCAAATTCGAAAATCACTGACTAGTTTACCAAGTGGAAAAATCTTTGGAAATATCTTACATTCGGACCAGATTAAAGTAAAACTAGGAATCTAAGAACAAATGGTTTACAAAATCAGATAACCTGCAACGAATGCCCAGATGCATAATAATGGGCATTGCAAGTTTTAACTTCTTGCTTTACAACACATATGATGAAAAAGGCCGTTAGAGGTTATAATTAATACACCATTACTACTGCTGTAATGAGTATGATTCACATCGAAAACATGTATTTATAGTTGCTACGCAACAAAGTAATGATTGAAAATGATTCCAAGGGCCCAATAACAACTTATCTAATGGCTTTCTATATGAATGCCATAGGTTTATTTATGAAGGTAATATGGACCTCCTGTGTTTCTCCTTAAGATGAAAATAGAAAGCAATCGGAGACCATCCAGTTCCATTGCTACGACGTGGTACCCTCAACTTAGCCTCTGGGTTGCACAGCTTGCAAGTTATACAGGCGAAAAGACTTTCAGGTTCATCTTTTCGATGAAAAAGCTCAATAACAAAGCCCAAATCAAAGAGTTCGCGAGAAATGGAGACATCAGGATGCAAGGCTAGCCATGAATAAATGAGCCTCTGAAGTCGTCCTTTGGCATCGGCCATCCAGTCCCACACTTCTGCACCTCCATCATCTAGCCTCCCTGAGTAATAAAAGAGAAATATAGCGCTCTGTAAATACATCAATGTCCGATTGAACGAGATCAGCAGCTTTCTTGTGAACCAATTAAAGTTATTAACTTTGGTCAGACAGACCACCGATGAATTACGGTTTAATAATTATTGATTCGTCACATGGAACACAATTATGGTCAACTGTGAAAACGAATTTCAGTTCTAACGTGTAAAACGTCGGTTTTAATTACCAAATGGACATGATGATTGAAAAATACCTGTGATGAAATATACTAACTTTCTTGTTACTAAAAAGGCTATGAAAAGTCTATGAGAAATATTATCCTCAAAAACTTCCAAACCGTTAATAAATACTTCCGTCATCTATTTACCATGTTTAAGACAAGCAAATCGACTCAAAACCGTTACATCAGAAACAATTAACAAGAAAATGTATTCATCTAAAACTTTTATTGACTATAAGCAGTGCAAATAGTTGGCAATATAAAAAGACGAATGTGGTTGCAAATTACCGTGTAATTACTACGGAAATTTGTGTTAATTACGCATATTTCCTTTTTCTCAGTTAAATAAAATAAAATTTCTGATTTTCTTCGTAATACACTGTATGTGCTATGAACAGATCTTTAATTTTAATCATCAATTTTGAAATCTAAATCATCTGATGTCAAAAATGATAGCACCCTACTACAGTAAATTTGTTTAATAAATATCAATTCAACGAATGAATACAGGTTAAACGAACTTTAAAATATCCTGGGATGTTTGGCCAACAAACTTAAAATTAAAATACCTCATGTCAAAGGAAACCAGAGGCATCCAGCTAATTTGTAAATATGGAAGAAATCCATAAGTGAAAAAGGGTGTTTTTCGAGAGTAATCTCACGAGGATATTCCAATGATCACGACATTTACACATCAAAGAATCTGAATAATAACACAAAAGTAAGACCGGTTGTTCGTATTCACTGGTGTAGACTTGTGACTGTGTTACAGTTTGTAACTGTCCAAAGCCACTATAAAAAATCACACCGAAGCATTGTGCATCCTTTTGACGTGTGTGTAGAAAACGTGGGTAGTCCATCGCCTCCCAGGATAGCTTTCCAGTCGGACAGTCATTGCAGGATTACACAACCGGCAAATGATAAAGGCAGAGAAGCCAAACAGTCTGGTTGTAGAGCGATGAACTTCAATCGTGAACATTCGTTCAAACGTTTCACGACTGATTAATTGGGAGTTAGCGTCAAGCCAGGCACCAATGATGCACTCCAGTCGTCTCCTTTCATATATCACAAGTTCGTCCGGTATCTCACCTTGCAATCCTATGGTACAAAATGAAGAAAGATGGTGTAACAAGGATAACGCTCGTATCGTCGCATTCAGTGGCTTTCAGTTAATAGCTCCGCAACTGTTTATTTCAGAAAATAATGGGCGTCGCGTCGATAAAATGTCATAGGAATGCCATACTATAATCCGTGGCATTTATATGACATCCCTAGACCAAGCCCTCCCCTAGGTCCATCCTTAAATCTATGATATCATACCCTGCACTTTATTATGTATGGCACTACTTGTTAGCGAAACAGAGTGGAATTTACAGTTAACACTTTTTAAGGCATGTCCAGGGCACCGTCAAAATGTATTTTGTGTTTAAATTTAATTCAATCATCAATGTTAGGGAAGCTAGCTATGGAAACCACGTTGAAACATTAAATGATTCGTGAAACTAACAAGTTTTCCAACAACACAATCGTTGTGTTTATGTTAGCCCAGCATCCATCCAAATGGCACTTTGAGGACAACGTGTTCTAAACGGTAAAGCTTCAGAACTAACAGGTGATCATTAGAGAGTTACGTCCCGGTTTTGAATGTTTCCTTTTGAGATGGCCATAAAAAACGTGGGTGCACCAGCCTTTTCCATCCGGTCGTAGCTGAACGATAATTCGGACATTCGGTTCGCAAACTCTGCAAGTGATAAAAGCAGTAAGGAAACTCCTCGCCGTTGTTGGCTGACAAAGTTCTATGGAGAACATTTGCTGGAACACTTCGGAAGAAATCAGGATGTCTGGGGCAGCCGTAGCGAGCCATGCGTGAATAAGCCCTTCCAATCTTCGCTGTTCAGAACGAGCCCATTCCCAATCAAAATGCATTCCTGAGAGATAGAAAAACAATAATTGACCACAGTTTATATACTATGGCCTGGCAGCTTCCCATTAATCTCCTCTGTGGATCAAGCAACATAATCGAGTGCATCAAATTAAATACCTAACATTTCGGATTCAGTAGCTTTCTACGTTACACTTGGGACTTTGTTCAGCAATCAATCATCATGACCATCAGATTTTAATGACAAGACTAGTTGACAATATCAGAAACCATTGCGAATCTAACCAGATTGATTGGATGACATATAGTAGTGATATACTATTTTCAAACTTTCAGCCTGTCTTTTGCTTGTCAAATATGTTCTTTCAAGCTTAGACCTCAATCAGAAACGTAACTTCACGGTATAGACTTGACTTTTGTTATATTTTTTTTTATATTTCGAAGAAAAAAATGTGGACGTTTGAATCAGCTGAAATTAACATAAAAATTCTTCTGCGTAAACTGAACCAATAATGATCAGTTTATTTGTTTAAACGGTAATGAATGAGACATTTCTTAAGTTATTTGAATTTAATGACACTTTAAAATAGAAAGAAATTAGCAAACGCGGCATAGGAGAACAAGATGCATACTGTAGGATTGATGGACAATACCCAAGTCTTAAAAGTTCATAAGTTAAATGTCTTTTATGCTTCCGTATGGCAACGAATATGTCATTGTCGGATTTTCGTTCGCATGCCTACTTTTCACATGCCTGATGAAATTTGATGTTACCCAAGACTTTCCATTGACCAAAAATACCCTCGATGTCATCCGACAAATTCTACACGTAACATCCGCCGAAATCGGGCTGGATTTGGAATTCGATTGGTGGACATCAACGTAAAAATCTCTATCAAATGACAAAGTTGAACTCAGTTGATGTCGATTAAATGATATCCAACTTTTGAAGATATCTTCTAGCCTTTTTTTCTGGTACACAAAGACTTCCTGGACTGCAGCATTTCCAATCTGATGAAAGTTACCTAATCAAACATTTGAAAAACGGTCATCATCTCAAGAAGGGAGAACAAGGGATGAATGATGATAGAATTCAGTGGATTTCTGCTTGAGCACAATGTACTATGAAATTTCAGTCGTGTTAAGACTTGAAAAAGGATCTCGATACAAAATCAGACTAGTTACGAGCATACAACAGTAGTTACAATGCACGCGGTTTTGTTCAAATAATTTGGCATCGTCTTTGATAGGATTTTAACCCTCTTAAGACTATATTAGGATCCAATGTTTCTTTTTAAGATGAGCATAGAAATTGGAAGTTGTCCACCACATTCCAGAACCAGTGCCCACACCACCGCTGATCTTGACCCTTCGCTTTGCTGGATCACATAACTTGCACGTGATAAAACCTGACAACTCGTTCATCTTGTTTGGTGATACACAAATTTCCAAATCAAAATCTCTCTCAAATTGGATGGAAGTGTTCAGGAGGCTACGGTTAGCAGACAGCCAGTCTTTCATAATCCGTTTCAGTCTTCTCTTTTCCTCACTTAAATCTATTGTTTGGTACAAGGGTGCCATTGTAACATTATCTAGTAGATAAAAAGTTGACATTAATACATGGATATTTCAGGGTATTTATTGGATTCAGTGGCTTTCTTTCAGCCAGATTTTATATCGCTGTTATCAAAATGTCTATCCAAAAGATCAGTCAGAAGAATTTTGTCATAAAGTTGCAGGAATACAGGTCGACCATTGATAATTTTATATAATTTAATGACGTCACAGGTTAAGTGAGAAATGAACGGATACACGCCGTATACTACGTTATTTTTATATGCAGCGAATGTATTATTGGTTGAATTAATAAATGACATCACAATAAATAAATAGGTTATGCATGTGGAGGGGAATAAACGATAGCAAAACCAAGGAAAACAAAACAAAATCGGTAAAGGTGTAAAGCTCAAATTGTAGCAGGATCAAATGGCATTGTCACTGAATCGTCCGTAGTAATTTCTACAACGAATACGTTAACAGAATATCCTAAATTATCCAACAAAATCCAAGTACCCATGTTACCCATCCAAATTTCTGTAAATGCTGGGCTTAAAGGTTAAACACTTAATATGCGCATATAAAGTGGAAGTCTTTTAGTCACTAATACAGTAAAATCGCCTTGTAGCCTGGTATGCACACCGACAAGTTAAAACTGCTTTCAGTATGTGCAAGCCAAAGTTGGAGGTTAAAGCACTGAAGTTGAGATCGTGCTGAAAAGACGTGAAGGATTCCAGAAATACAGAATGGCCAACTAGCCAGTACAGAAAATCTTGGCACCGATTTCTTGAATGGAACAGAAAATGGTTCATCTGGCAATCTTCAGAGGCCCTCAGCTCATGTATTCAGTAGCTCTTTGAAGCCGAAATTAAATGACAGTAATGTATGACGTCTTGAAGTCCAGATCCCAGGTTTCATATCCTTAACATTTCTCGAAAAATTAATGCAACAAATGGCTGGTGCTGGATAACTTGACACGTTATCACTGTAATTCATTAATACTGGAGTGATGTTTTAACAAATCCTTAAATCTCTGGGATTGGCTGATATTTTGTAAATTAAAATGCTTTTTTTTCACGTGCGTATAAAAATTCGAAACCACCCAACTTTTTCCACTGTCTCCTTGGACCTTAACCTTAACAGCAGGATTGCACAGCCTGCAAGTTATAACGGCAGATATTCCACTAACGGTGGTTGTAGATGAAAACACATCAAAATCAAAATGGTTTTCAAAAGATGTGAAGCTTTCGATTTTGTCATTGTTTTCGGAAATCCAGGCTTTTAATTTGTTCTCCAATCTCTTCGTGTAGGATATTATGTCACCTTCCATAAATTCAATGGGCAAACGGTTCTTTAAAACGGTCGACGGGTAAACGCTCCTTTGTAAACCTAGGAAAAGATGCAAAATAGGGGATGACTGGAATTGCCAACGAACCCAGATTGCATTCAGTGACTTTCGCTAATAAACATGAACTGTGACTATTTAAGAGAAGCAAGGTCAATCAAAAGTAATATGAAAGGGAAATTTGTTTATTACGTTCAACCTCTTTTTTAATGTTCAAGTAACAGCGGATACAGTTTTACACCGCAAATTAAATATTGGTCTGAAAACTATCAATAACATTAGCAACTCGTTGATTTGAAATCAGGCATTGACGGCTTCTCATATTGAACTTTACAAACTGATTGTCATTAAGAAGCATTTACATTTGACTCAAAACAGTAATTAAAGCTCTGTACTTAGTCATACTAAAGTTTAAAACTAAGTAAATGCAAACAATGTAA
Organism: Ophyiulus pilosus; assembly: GCA_033995625.1. Classification (NCBI taxonomy): domain Eukaryota; kingdom Metazoa; phylum Arthropoda; class Diplopoda; order Julida; family Julidae; genus Ophyiulus; species Ophyiulus pilosus. Next base: position 103,107 of record JAUJYV010000048.1, read on the forward strand.
AGGATACTACGCGGATAATCAATTTCAAAATCATAAGAATTTTGAGGGGGAGAAAAAATAAAAAAATAGAAAAATAACCACCATTACATCAAGATGCACTATAATAAGGATTAGGAATAGCAAATTTGAGCTTCGATGACGAACCGTCAGCACACACAAAAATTGACATGTGCATCTTTAGCTCTTCCCAAAATGTGATGGTAACTTCAATTTGAAAGTGAATTAAGCGAATTATTCCGTCTGCAGTCTTGAATTAAACTGATAACATAAAAATTGATTAAGACGTACATTTGATCGCTTGTAAAGAAAAATTAAGGGTAAGATTAAATAATTCGTCTAGCAGGGTAATGTCGCGGTCCTAGTTATCACTATTACTGTGCATCTTCTGTAAGCCTGCCTACTTTAATATAGGTGCTAACTCCTGTTCAATTTTTTCCCTCCTTCCGAAAAACATATTGGTGGAACTTCTTGAATTGACTCGTAAACCCTAAATCAGGAATATGAAAGGTGCTTCACTTTCACATGTTCGTAGAAATTGGTGAGTTTCCATTGCATGCGTCGGTCAGTTCGCAAGTTCACGGCCATCTTGACCTCTGGGTGGCACAACTTGCAGGTTATGATGGCTGCAAAGCCGAGTCCCGCGGCAGAGGTTGCAAACACCTCGACATCCATGTCCCTTTCAAAGTCAATGGAAGAAAAGGGGTGATGGTAGTGGAGATAGTTGTTGAACCACGTGTTCAGAGCCCTCATAAGCTTGACTCTAGCAAGGCACAACTCGCCACTCTCTGCCATATCCACCTTTTCCACAAGGACGACACGCTTAGTAGGTTTGCGGCCGGCTGAAGAAGCGACAATAAAACAAAAAGAAAGCATAATGAGTCAAAGAGCTAGCTAAACCAAGTGCAGAAATAGTCGCGCAGATATTCAGTGGCTTATCAGGACTAACGAAACATTTCATCTTGCAAAAAAAAAAAATCTTCAAAAGCTTACGAAATGTACGATGCACACAGTTTAGTGTGTAAAACTAAAGCAAGCCCGGTTCAAATTTGGCAATTGTAAATTCCATTTTTTATTGGTTATAAATTTTGTTATCACCCCACTCTTCAAGTCATACTCTATCGTACAATATAGCTTAATTTCTTACATAGAACAAGTCAAATACATGAAAGTAGCACGTCATTACAAATTACAAAACTGGATTTCGGGTGTAGTTTTAAGTAATGTTTGCTCGATATTTGATTTTAAGAAAGAAACGACCAAAGCCAAGGTTTATTACATTCATAAATCGTTTTAAAACTCCATTCCTAAATATTTCAAATGAAGAAATTCCTTGCTCCATGGCTTTGACATTCATCTGATGAATTTGTCTTTAAATGTTTCTTTTTGATATGCAAATAAAAGTTTGAAATGACCCATCGCCTATACCTGTCTGCATGCACACGAGCCAGGTAACAAGGCTGACACAATTTACATTTAATAAAAGCTGAAAGTCCGCTGGAAGTCGAAGAAGACGCAAAGACTTTGGTGCTAAAGTGGTCATTAAAGTGCACCGGAGTTGTGAAATTATGTATATTTGTAGCAATCCAGGTTTTCAGGTTCAACTCGAGCCGGTCTTTGTAGAACTCCAACTGCTCTGCAGTAAGTGGTGTGAAGGCATCTACATATCAAGTAAAATGGACAGGTCAGTAAGGTAACCGACGAATCAGATTCATGGTGACCATTCAGTGACTTTTCACGATGTTCTGGTACCATCCGTTGTGATTCAAATTCTCCACAAAAACGCCATTGTGAGATATAAAAACTTCTGAAGGTAATATAGGAATATGTGGCTTTTCTTTTACCAACATCAAGTTTGAGAAAATTTTCATGATTTTCGGTAAAAAGTTTTATTGAGCTCGTTTCATATACGTCGCATTAAAACATGAACATAAAACAGGCGTACTCTGTACTATTGAAGAGAAAAAATGTCATAGTGTTCAAACTCTAGATATAATAACTTGCGTATTGATGCATATGAGTAGAAGGTTTGACGCTTAAGCAGTTTTCTCGTGTAAGGCAGACTTGGAAGCCTTGTCAAATGATACCAAATGAGAGTAATTAACATACGGCATGGAGTAGAAGTCAATTCGAAAAGAAGATTTAGTGAATGCTTTTAACAAGAATGAAATCAGAAGAACAATGCTATATAGACAAATAAAAACGCTAGAGATCACAAGAGATCCGATATGTTAACTGCATGAGCTTTGCAGGAACTCTATTAAAATTTGGGAACAAACACTGCAACAAAGAGGCACCAGCTTTATTATGTGTGTTTCAAAACACATACAGGCTTGATAACTGCTGCAATATCCAACATTATAACTATGTCCAACTATCTTAACCAGAAGTCCAATAAAAAGACACTATCAGCTCAATACCCAACACCAACATTCCAGCCTAACAATCTTCTAGCCTGAAGCACCATGGACGGTTCTTGAACTTTTACTACTTCTCCTCTTTTAACAATTATTCAACTTTTCCTGAGATTCCTCCACACTATCAACTATTGGCATCCCAATCGCCGGTGACCAATGGCAAGGAATTTGCAACAGAGAGTGTTTCCGTTTCATATGTTTGTAGAAATTGGAGGCTATCCACTTCTTGCGATAACCTCCGCTGACCCTGACTCGGCAAGGTGGATGACAAAGCTTGCAAGTGATAAATGCCGAAAGACCACTCATATTAGTCATCGATGAGAACACTTCGATTGTAAAGTCTTGGTCAAACAGCACATATGTGTTAAGAGATGGGCGATTTGTTACGAGCCAGGCTTTGAGGATGTGCTCGAGTCCCTTTTGGTAGCAAGGGTTCAACTCCCTTCTGTAGATATCCCGAGAACCTGCAAAGTGCATGGCCCTACCTAAAATCGGCAGGAGAATAACGGAACAAAAAAATTTATAAGTTTATGGCCATAACAATTGAAGTAGTTATCCAATTCAGTGACTTTCTATGCAGAGCACAACATACTGTGAATTCTAATGACTGCTTTTCCTGCTTGCTGCTATTCACCAAAAACGTGAAAATATTCAACCTCTCAAAAATCATGATGTTTATTAATAAGATAAGCTAGTGCCAATGTAGTTGTTAAAAGTTGGATTACAGCAATTAAGCCGTATAGCCTGTAGTATAGGTTTGGCACAAATTAAAAGTAAATTTTAAAAAGAAATTTGCTATCAAAGAGAAAGAAAAAAAGACCAGTATAATCCGAATATGAACGTCACATACAAATCAAACAGTTAATAAAGCTAAGGAAGACAATTCCTCTAGTCTAGACAGCAAATTGGGAAATTGGATATTCCTTAACTTCGTTGACAGTTAAACACGTAGAATTTGGCCCCAACGTTCATATCACAAAGAATCAACTATTTCACAGAAAATCTAAAACTCTGTCATGTTGGCGAAGACCAGTTGAAATGCTCTTTTACATGAGCGTAGAATCGAGTCGTTATCCAACTTTTTTTGCTATTGGTGTGAAGTTTTATGGTTTTTGTCGGATTGCATAGTTTGCAAGTTACACATGCCGAAAGACGATGCGATTTTGACCGGGACTGATAGGTGACAATGCTGAAATGATTTTTAAATGAAACAGGAGTGTTGAAATTGCAGTCGTTGGATGACAAGATGAATGTCAGGTTTTTTTCCAGCCTTTGGTCATCTTCTTCATTTAAGTCCAACTGTTGCAGTCTCCTCTCCATGGCTTTATTCTTGCTCTTGCTTCGCCCCTTGGATTCGCGCTTTGGGCCGCTCGCACCTGGAGAAGTGGTCAAAATGCAATGGTCATTCTTAATTCGTATTTGGATTCAGTGGCTCTCTGTTGATTGATTAGTTTAAAAACCGCTCCACGGTACTGCGCGAGAGAATAGTTATGCTTGCTTTGGTAATTTGGGAAATTTCAAACTATCGAAACGATGTTTTCATGGTCTTACAAAGCCCTCAAATGGAATAAGGTGACGCACCAACAAAGACACTTTTCAAAGAAATCTTATTTAAAACCAAGATAAACGAAAGTTACATCATGTCATGGGATTTCGTGGTGATAAAAATCATTCGTGGAGGAAACTAGCTGAATTACGTCCTTCTATTTGATAAAAAAACAATCATCATGGGTCATGGAGATTTACATTTAAAAACTCCTATCTTTAATAGGTTGTATACTAAAACTTGCCCACTTTACTAAGTCTTAAAATCTCAAAATTAATCTCAATTTTGTATTTCAAACTAACATCTTAAGCAACGCAATTACTGCCTTTTCTTTCCAAAAGATTAATGTAAAGCCTGAAAATGGACAACATTCATCAGTTCGAACAAAGCTGAGTACAGGTTTGAACAGAAATAAAAACAAAGAATCTATCATGCTTGTTACACATTACCAACTGTTAACTGCAAAAACGTGACAGTTTTATCTTTCTTTCTCAATAGCAGTTTGAATTCGTTAAAAAAAGCATCGGGGGGAAAACATTTTCACCGGACAAGAACCAATTAAAACTCAAAATGAGTCTAGCGATATATAAACTGCCTACAAATATATCAAAAAGATGGTGACCCTAACTGTCAATTGCAAGTGATACTGACATTAAACACGAGGAACAACGTTATATCCACTAGGTCGATACACCAACAACTACTGATATCCAGCACTGCATTAAGTGTTCAAAAAGATTTGTTTTTGTACTATAATCATCTGTGAGAAGGACTACGATAAGCTTATCCATACATACCAGGCGAGTTTTAACAAGTGTCAACTTGGAACTACCAGTATTTGACATTGTACAATGGAACACGCCCACTTTGTCGACAAAACAAGATGTTAAGTTGGCTAATCCGAGCAATACAAGTGCATTAAAGTTCGGTTCTGCATCTTCTACAATTCACGCGTGTATATATTTACATGTACTTAAGACAAGTCCTTTGATCAAATGGCATTGTAAAGGGGGAATTGCAATCAATGCCAAAAAAATGTGTTCATTTAGGGGTTGGCAACCTTGAAAATAAAAGCGTCAAGAAGCACCAGTGAAATGGATGATTTTTGTTGTTGTTGTTCTACATTCAACTAAGGATGGTGACAACCTGCGACGCCTTGCACGGTGTCAAGAAATGTTTTCGTTTCATGTGTGCGTAAAAATTGGAAGTTAGCCACTTCTTGCCGCACACCCCATGCAACTGCACCGTGACTTTGGGATTGCACAAATTGCACGTCACAATGGCCGTTATGTTGTGCAGGACAGCTCTGTCCGCATACACCAGAATTTCAAAGTCCCTTTCAAATGAAACGAGTGTGCTGAAAAACTGCTGGTTGGCCTCAATCCAGGATTTCAGATAGCCCACCAGCCTTTGTTTGTCGCCATAGAACATGCCGTCCAGCGAGTCTTCGTAATTGGGAAGCTCCAAATTGTGCACACCTGGATGGGTGGAGGAAAACGAATTTTTTAGGATTCAGATACCTTCAGTTTTGCAGAGATTCAGTGGCTCTTTTTTCAGAGATTATGTTCTTTCTTTTTTTTCTTTTTTTTTTTGAAACAATGGTACTGTGACAAGTAACGTGTACCGCAGAAACCATGCACTTCATCAATGAAAATTAGATGCCTCAAAATCGTTTGACACGCTCGACACGAAAAAAACGGGTTGCCAAAACAAACGAAAATCAGGAACGAAATGTGCTTTGTTTTTGAAACTTTAAACGTTATGCATTTCACTGCTCTCTTTAGAAGTCAATGGGAATACAAAGTCGGACATTCAAATTACGACAAAAACCTACTAAAGAAACATGTCAACCTAAGTGAAATAAATGTATTATGACAGGAACTCAGTTTTCTACGTAAAATATTTTATTATACAAAAACTTATTTGTGCAATGTTTCGCTAATGATCTTGGCTTTTTTATGATAAATTCCACAAAGAACATATATAATACTTTCAAAATAGCTCTTCTGGTTTTTCAAGAGCCTTATTATTTTCCTATGCAATACTTCTTAATTGAAAACAGCGGTTTTTTCTAACATTACTCCCCAATGCTTAAAAAACCTTCAAAATCACATTTCGAATTGAAGTAAAAAAGACAAATTCAGCAAGCATATCACTGATAGAGTAGAGATTTACAGCATCTTGGTGAACAATTTAGATTATCACAAATCCCAAATCCCAAATAGTGGCACAAAATGGCATTGGCCATCGATTGCATGCTGCATGCTATTACATGTACCTGATAGGTGTGCAACATTACGTTGCACGAAATTAATACTAAAGATATTAAGTAAACCTCGTGCTCTTATTTGTCGGAAGAAATAAAATGGAAATTCCTAAGATGCCTGTAAAAATTAGATGTTTGCCACTGCATGCATGTGAAACCAGCTTCCACCTTAATGGCTACCGGAGGATCACATATCTTGCATTTGACCTCGGCGGTAATGCCTGACATAGAATGGATTGGATTCATAGTTACAGAGAAATCATTACTAATTTGAACCAAGTGATGATTCTTGAATTGCTGACTGTTTCTTCTGAGCCAATTTTCAATCGTTTTCATCAGTTTTTGTCTGCTTGCATCGATAGTCAATGGATCAAACACAACATCACCAGGGAGAGCAGCAAGAGATTCCAGTAAACCTGTGGGCAAATTAAAACAGGAAACCTTGATGAGTCCGTCGCCCACTTTTATACTGAGTATTGTAGAACCAGCGTTTATTTTCTCATCATTATTAATAAACATTAGGCACGGGGAAATCAAAACGGTCACTGAAAAGTTGAGAGCGATCATTTTACTCCGAGCTGTCTTCCAACATCTTGTATTCACTTGAAATGTTTACAAGTAGCATGGCATAAATGGACACTAAGAGTCTAAGACTACTTCAGTAGGCATTGATATGTCATGAGTACCTTTTGAATTGCTCCAATAAAATGCTTTAAAATTATAGAACAAGAATATTATTGAACCAAACTGCCACAGGTCACATGAAGATGGAGTAATTTGTGACACGGAGATAGAATTTCGTTACTCTAAAAAAGACCTTTAGGTAAAGTTAACAATTTTGAAAATGACAAACCCCAAGTGGGTGCTGATTTTGATAGCAGGCAAGGTTTTTGAAGACCAATCTCCATATTGCCACACGATGTTAAGGTAAATGAGGTAGTCAATGGTTGGGTGAAATGTTTTGATGGCACAGACGCTTGTTAAAGTGCACCCTTTTCATGTGGGTGTAAAAGTTAGAGGTAATCCATCGGCGTCCGGAATCGCCTTGTAGCTTAATGATTCGAGGTGGAGAACACAAGCAGCACCTGATGTCCGCAGTGAGACTATGGGACATGCACGACGAGGGCGCGATGGTCACATCAAAGTCCCTACAGAACAGGGCCGGGACACTGACTAGGTGTTGATTCCGGAAAAACCATCCCTGCAGTTGCTCCATCAGTCTATATTTGTCAGCATTGTACTGCGCTGAATGAACAATTAGAAAGAACATTTTATGAGCAAGTGTGCTTTCAAGCTTGCATCCAGATCCAGAGACTCTTTCCGTGACACTTCTAAACTATTTTAATAATTACAACATCACTCATTCAAAACGAATAAAAGATTTAATCGTCCAGGCAAGCATCATCAACCACTGCATTCACTACAAGTAGAGTAAGTTGTTCAGCACACGATTTGTCATTCGGGAGATTCGTTTGGGCATGACTGACTTTGACACGTACTACTCTCACCATGCATTTATATTCACCAAAGAAAAAGTGCATGACACCAATACTGACTGGATGTGAAATAAATGCTAAGCCTGCCTTTAAACTGTAGCTCGTCAGCTTATGACAATCGTAATGACCTATTCTTCAGTTAGCTGTCAAAACGTCACAATTGCCTCCACGATCACTTTATAAAACGCGATTGTTTTAGGTTAAAACACCCTTGTAAGTACTGAGATCCCACAGAGACTCTTGAAGAGCACTCAGCGCAGCCTCTAGTCAATGCATCTAGCTGAACAAGTGAAATGGAAATGTCTGATGTGTCTATTAAAATTGGAAGTTTTCCAATGCGTGCTAGTGAACCCTGCTTCAACCTTGATGGACACTGGAGGGTCACACAGTTTGCATGTCACCTCGGCGGTGATGCCTAACAACGGATGGAATGGATTCATAGTTACGGCGAAATCTCGACTAATTAGAATCATATGAGGATTCCTGAACTGCAGAATGTTTCTTCCGAGCCAACCTTCAACTGTTTTGATCAGTTTTTGTCTGCTTGCATCGAGATTCATTTCACCAAGCACAACATCATCAGGGAGCACTTCAGGAGCTTCCAGAAAACCTGCGAGCAAATTAAAACAGGAAATCTTGATGAGTCTTCACCCATGCCTATGCAGAGTACAGTATCGCCATACTGTGTGAATAAGTGTCAGCAAGTGGGATAGAAAATCGCCATCCTTAACAATTTCGGGCAGCTTTTAAACAACACTGCCACAGCAGTACCAAGGATTTGGTTTGTTCCAATTTTAAGCAGTTTCAGAGAGTTTCTTGATCAGTAATCGAATAAAGACAGCCAAATGAGAAAACAAGCCAGTAAGACCTTATCACTAAAAACATACACGAAAACTATGTAATATCTTATTTGAATTAACGTGTAATACTTAATCACATAATTTTATAATAGAAAACCTTGCAATGAAATGAAAGGAGTGCGATGAGCTGAAGCAACATACCAATCTGCAACACCAAAGAGATATTGGGAAACTACTATTAAGGTCCACCTTGCTACAGATTAGATTCGCAGAGCTGAACATACACTAACTATGTATATTTAGTGAAGTTAAAAGTATTAGCTCGGTTTTCTTTCTAAGCATAATACAAACATTACACAGTACTTGTCCCCTAAATATGATGAGTGTAATTTTTTTTGTAAATATCTCGTTTTGAGTAAGCAAGCAAAACTAAACGGTAATTGTTGTTATACCGACGATGACTACACAATAATTAACAATCTAATTTTTTACTTCTGTGCACACGAATTTATAACAGTCAAAGTAAACGCATGTCTGAGGTGTCCAGACGATGAAAACAGACCTCTGATAATACATTAAAACTTAAATAGCGCGTGGGCTATATCACCACTACTGGTTAGGACATATTTCACAAGTTGTTATCTGAGTTTATATCGCCATCATTCACATATCACTCATTCACAAGCAGTTGTATAGCGAAGTTGAAATTAATTAGCAATATTATCTTCATAAAAAATACGGGTGCCTTTAAAAAAAAGCATCACCTGTCCGCACGTTACAAAATTTACACAAAACCCCTTCTCCCGAATAAAAAAAATGGCAAAGTTAATAAAAGTCGCTCATAAACGTTCAAATGTAAAGCTTACATCAGATTCAGTGGCTTACTCTCACGAAAATAATAAGACTGTCAAATTCCGTCAGCCATACCACCACCACCTAATGTTATGTGGTGAGATTCGTTCAGTAAGTTATGCAGTTACGTGCTTCAACAATAAACCAATAGTTTACATTTATAATGTAGTTCGTATCAGATGTAAAGTGTAAAATTAAAGAAACTACAAAATTGTTTGCTGACACTTTCCTCCTCTACTTCTTACATTCTCATGCAAGACAATACGTATCTGTGTTGCTGTATTAATACGGAATTCTGATTTCTTGATGTGAATTAATTATGGATTATTCTCTACACAATAAAAGAAGAAGAATCTTCAGGAATCAGTCGTGAACTACGACTCAAAAAACAAAACTGATAAATATTTAAGGCATATTCAGTAAAAGGAAGATGTTTCGTAAACACAGTTGGCTTAATACTTAAGAAAGATGCAAGCTAATTAATTCAGTGTGAATTTCATGTGATGTGCCAAAAGTTTGTGTAAGAGCTACAACGGCGTAGGATTATTAATTGGTAGGAAGCGAAAGACGATCGTGCAATTTCGAGCTATCGAGTTTCCAGAATTTCAGCAAATGTGAGACAACATATAGTCTACACAACAGCCAGTTATCTGGCTTAATAATTAACAGGAAAATGTTGCATGTTCAGCCTAACACCCAAATCTAAACACGCAATCAACCAAAACAGCACCAATAACCATGAGCTCCTTGACCTTTTCACTCTGTAAACAAGAGCATGTCTTCCACAAACAATTTCAGCACTTCACTTTCTCTTAATTAAATGATTTTCGAAGAAAATAAATATCCCTAAACAGTAATGCAAACGTGTAATCTTAACGCTTAAGCAGTGCAATACACAGTGCATATGCACGAGTGTACTATTGTTCCAGTTAGATGATTAGATAGTTCATGATATGTTAATGAAAAATAACACTAACTTTTCATTTTTTATTAGGCATGCAGTTTTTCAGAGCATCTTCGAGCAAATGCAATTATAAAAAAAAATCGTGACAAAATTAGTTTCAAGTCACTTTCAGTATTAATTCGCATTGGGAATTTCATAAAACTAACTTTGGCCCATCTGACAAAAATGCACTACATTCTATTGTTAGAACTACGACTTTCAAATAATTACTTAAATGTTCGCAGTTTCTTTTGCACTAAGTGCTTGCTCTATCCGTATTCTAATGCAAAATTACAGAATCTACAAACGCGGAAACGTTACTAGCATTTCCCATTGAGAAATTGCAAACTAAAATCATACAAAATTTCGATTATTGAAATAACTTGGGAGTAATATTCACACGGTTAAATCTTAATAGGTAGCGATCAGTCTACAAAGAACCAATCATAAACATACTTCAAAACGTACTACAAAGCCAAAACTCGATGAAACCGTGACGGTTGTCAATGTTTTGGAAGGTTTTATTAACCAATTATAATCATAAAAACTCAAATTTAGATATGTCATATTTAAGAATTGCCGGGGATTTATTCAATGGATGTCCAGTAAAAACGTTTGGGCATATCTGGTGTTCACTCCATGGTTGTTTTTTGTTTCACACTAATGAATACTAATGACAACGGGGAACTTTTATGACAATGAAATTTGAATTGTTACGCAGCAATAGGTAAGATACTGCTGAAATAGACGTTGTCTCTCGAGCAGATAATTGCGAAGATTTCCCTTTGGTATTTTAAAGAAACCATTTCACTGTTGCATCCAGCAATTTGACACTCTTTTTATCGAGCTTGGAGGGTGGTTTCAAGTCTCGAGCGATAGTTACGTGTCATTCGGCTGAAATAGCGAAACCTATAGGAGCTAGTTGTGGAAATCAACCATAAACAAAACCTTACAAACAAATACACAATCAACAATGCAAATATACATAGCAGTTATGTATAAAAATTGAGCTTTGGAAAGAAGACGAAAAATCTGCTCAGTTGATGATAGTAGCAGTAGTCCTATAAAATCTAGTCAAAATGTTTCGTGTACAATTGGTCCTAGAATTGTACTACATCCATGTCAAATGAAGTGAAGCAATGAAAGTGAAGTGCTACCATGGTTTTAGGTCTTGCGGTAGCCCAATTTGAACAAGGCTTGCTCAATTACGCAAGCAAATGGAACAAAATTTGAAAGAATTAAGAATTTGGAAATCACAGTTCGGAGTGGTCTCGAGAAAGCCACTGAATCTGCATTCTTTGGTATTATATTGGTGCTGTTTAACTTGCTGTCACTTATGTTTTAGGAAGGGAAATGTGGGAAACAAGGTAACGAACCATTCCAGTTAGTAGTGTACATAGATAGGTACTTAGCATTATTTGTCACACTAAATAGCATTTCTTTCGGAAATTTTCTGCATTACACACTCGTTTTATACCAGAAATAAATTTAGTCACAACTAGCACTATTAATTTACGACCAACCAACACAAAGTTGTACTTTTCGTAATATTGAAGATTTCAAAGATGCCAGTTTTCAGAAAATAAAAGATACAGATTTGCTCTCTCATTTATCACTCTTGTTTTAAAGATTAAGATGCCGTTTTGAAAATCTTAATTCAATTTTTTAAATACAAAATATAAATCCTTTCTAGGATATTACAGACATACAAATACTTTGCCAACCTAATGCCATCAAATCAGGCGTAGAAACGCGGAACGGAAATTTCTCGATACAAGTAAATAATTTTTAACGTAAGAATAATTAACTACACGGATATGTTACTAAATTAGCATTTACCTCAATAAATGTGTTGGTGAAAATCCATTAAACATTTTCAAAAAGCAACAACAAAACTCAAATAATTGGAAAATTGCCGACTAAATTAACATGGCACCAAATATCCAGTGTGAGTCAGTTATTCCGTTTGGCAAGCAGGCCCATTAAGAGGACACTGTAATTTCGGCCATCTGTTGGCAAACTAGCTTCCTGATCAAATGCATCATTTGGTGCATCCTCCGATGGCTGGTTGGAAGGAGGAGAAGGCCCATCTTGACTATCACTATTTGGATCAATGTAGCCCACGTGACGTATTTTAGTCTTCCACCTGATATAGCGGCAGTGGGAATTGATGGCCTGCATGCACTTGACCCACACCGACTTCATGTCCTTGGGGAATACCTTAAATTCGTCAAACACCTTATCACGAATGAACTTTAGCTTTTCGGGATCGAGCAAGTCTTTGAGTTGTGTTTTCGTGCAGCAAGAGTTGTATCTTTCCTCTTCCGTGAACAATATCTTAGCCAAGCCGGTAGCAAATTGACCCGTGTTAACACAGGTTAGCTTCAGCTGCTCTACCATCCACTTCTCCACCACTATAGGCTTACTGCACGTCCCTAAGGCCAAGAACAAAACATGACATCAGTAAGCCTGGCAATGAGAAGTCTTGTCCAACGTAAAGCATTTTGAAAAAATGTCCGGCACTAACGATTCTTGCCGTAATCAAAAACATCATTTGAAAAAAAAAGACATTTATTTTTGTTCTGAACACTAATCGAAAAATGGACAACGCGTTATAAATATAAACTGGATGGTGACCTCTCGTGACACGAACACATGAACTTGTCCATCTTGAAAGACAACATCACATAGGTGATAGGATTTTAAATGCTAACTTATGATGACATTTCTAGAAATAGTTTGATTACAGCTTAGCTTGCATTTTTCTCACAGAATGTTGTGCGACCACAAGGTCAATTTGTGAATAGTTTTCAAACTAGTCAGACAACAAATGTCATCAACCATTCAACATACAAGATGCGTGTAAGGACTTTCTGATTTTAACTACAACTGCTTTGGAGATAGGTAAACGCTTGTTCGTTGCAATGATCGAAATTTCACATGACAGAAAGTGCACATATGACTAACGAGTAAGCAACCGAAAGTTTAAACAAATGTTTCACAAATGCTATGCAAGCTTATCAGATTTTTTCTTCTCAATGATTAAGTCTTCTAACGGACGAAAAATAAATAACGTTTGCAGAGAAATCCATCAAATTACTTCTAAACATCTTGCATTTCCAAATTCTTATTCTTTTGTTTTAAAATGTTCTTTCCACAACAAGATGAAAATCATGATCAACTGATAATACCAAGAACATGAAATGAGAGTTCGTCATCAGATGCGCGTACTGCTCATTAATGTGTTGATAAAAATAACTGTGCCAGACATCATTAAATTATTGGTTATTTTCTTACAACGTCAAAGTAATTGGCTTCAAAACAGAACTCGTTCACGTTGCTATTGCTGGTGTTATTTTAAATACACTCGCATTCACTTCCCTTAAAAGATCCCATAGAAAAATGTATTTTATACTGGCAAACTTCGTTATCGAATATCTACAAGCTTTTCAAAAAGCTTTTCTCATCAATCGCATTGAAGAATGGCATAGCAAGTATATGCTACATTAAGATTCACTGCCAGAATTTCACATTGGGAAGAATTAGCTTGTCGGCTATTTTATGAAAGCCTCTTATGCCAATCTTTGAACCCAGAGTTAATCCTGATCAGCAACAAGATGTTGTGATATCGACTACATATATGCTATTGCATAACTGGAATGGTTGTTCACAAGTAGGTGTAATTTGTTTCAATCAGTAATGTTACATGGTGAAGTTGGTTAAAAAGTGTCAGCAAGCTTACATTTGAAAAAATGGCCATAAATTCCTAATGTACAATCATGCAAAACCAACAATAGTCTAACATACTTTCTGTCTGATTTTGGCTCCAGCGTTGAAGCAAAAAAAAAAAAATCTGCATTCGATTACTAAATGCTAGACTTTAGTTTCAGTTAAAAAACTGACGTGTATAACAACTGCAAATTGTTTTGCAATATTTAATAAATCGTTCAATTTTGCTAAACATTCAAAATAACTGGAAAAGAATCAATCCAAGATTTCTGCCAGAATTCTTACATATCTGGACTAGACGAGTAGACAATGCTACCAACAAATTTTGCACGGATTTATAGTTTCACAAGTGAAATAATAAACATTACTAACTACTATCAACACATTTTCAGAAAATATGTATGGTTAGTAAATAAACTAGAACGTGGGTGTGTTAATTGACATTTCAATTTAGGTTTAAATTTTTATAAACGGACAGCCAATAATGAAGTTTTCTTCGATATTGGTAAATTTGCTACGGTTTGAATAGCAATTTTTGACATTCATATATGTCGTTGTCTAGTTTTGATTAACTCATTCAACTCGCTGATGATGGATAAATTATCCCGAAGACACCATTTGATGAAAACCCACAAATAGTTAGCATGAGCTTGTCTTCAACAGAAGCATTCATGCTTATACTATTGCCAAAATATTTAATTGTAATGATAACTATAGTATAGTTATGCACGAAGCAACACTGAGCACAAAACATCAAGTGAATACGCTTGCAAATCATTTAGGCGAAGTCTCAAAATTGAAACTTAACTGCATTTCCAGAAAGCATCTTGGTGTACAATCCAGCAGATAGCGAAAAACAGGTCCAGTCATGGCTTAATTATAAAAAATATCGTATAGTTCTTTATTTCTATTGATATATCGTTATCATTTTCATAGTCGTTGCTGCCACAGTTGTCTTCGCAATCACTTTTTTGACTTTCTTGTAATTTCACAAAACAATAGTTCTGATTAAAAAGTCATGGTTAGTAGCAAAAACAGAGTGCGGACTTTCGAGGAAATTTGACGAAATTTGCTTCCAACTAAAGTCTTTAGTTTCCAAACACTGGTTGTTTAAGCAGGTAAAGATGTTGGCATCTTTGATTAGACATCAGATCCGATTTGTTCGTTGGTAAGCTATTCGATGACTGCATTGCAAGAGTTCATAATTAAAAACTGGCAGGCTAAGCTGATCGAATCATGGTTAAAGTTATTAAGATGTTGAACGCGCAAAAACCAAGAAAAGCATCAGTGATGTATGTCGGATCCAGATCACTGGTAGAATTTTAAAAAAGTTGTATCGAAGTTCGAAGACAGCAGAAATTCTCTCAAAAAAGTTAATTAAATGTCAGTTTTCCTTTCTCCAAACCACGAACCGTGTGATTTTAATATAAAACGTTGAGGTTCCACATCCACTATGTCCATCAAGACAGTCTTTACAGATTCATTCCTTTGAAGATAATCGTTAAGCAAGCAGTCAGCAAAAAAATTTCACAGCTGAGATCCAATTCTTAGACTAACGAAATCTACCAAGATTTCGAGAATCCACCATCAGTTTTAAATGTTTCGATGACGTAGGCTTCTAAAAATCACATGATTATTCATCACACTGAGGCTTCATAACTTGCAAACGTATTCACTTGAGGGTGCAGTTTGGAATCAAACACCAATCAGACAGAACAGCATGGCTGCGTGGCTAAGATACAGAATAAGGTGATAAATTTCTCTTACCTGTACTTGACCCTGATGTAGATGGTAACGATGGATTGTAGACATTTCCGTATTTTACACTCGCGAGTTGTGATAATGATCCTTGTTCCTGATTCGATCCGTTAAAGCCCTGCACGAAAAGCATATAAATTGTCGTAAAATGTTCAAGAAAAACACGATGCATTAACATGATCAAGTTCAGCATGAGACAGCAGAGCTAAGCAAGAGTGCAATGTGGACAACCAATGGTTTAATAGAAGAAGAACATATTATTATATCACTATTTTTTTTTACTACTTTCTGAAGACCGAAATTTTAAGTAAGACATGTCTAAATAACCTTAACTGAAGGCAGATCAAGAATTTTGCATTTAGCATTAAACCTCAATCCTTCTAGAACAACAGTGATAAATCTCGGTCATTACGTAAAGACAATACAACAAAAATGAAAAATGAATACCAGCCAAACAACATTATTATTTCAAACGGTTTCTTTATTGAATATGATATATAAAATCAACTCGCTACTCATGGAATATTATAAACATTCCGCTACTGATACTGGAAAAAAAAAGAAATCAAATAAGGAAAATAATGTAGATTCATAAGGCCATATACAATTTAAATATGGTCGGAAAACGGTTTCCTCCTACAAATGTAAGCAATAATAACATGAAATCTTATGTTGAATCGTTAATTTTCTAAAACTAAATATTCTTGTTGTATCATCTCCAAACATGAAATGTTATGATCATCCCTATCAGAAACTTCATTTTGGTCATAATTTGTTGTAAATACATGAACTTTATTCTGAAGTGGCGGCTGACGTGTAAACGAAAACCAAAAAACACCGGATTTTAATTCAACGGAGGGTGAATTTTGATAGTGGGAGGTTTACAATTAAGTATCAGCCGATTTTTGAAATTTTGAAAATCAAAATGTAATTTTCACGTAAAAAGCACTATACATCAGTGAAAGTGACTACAAAAAATCTTGTTTACATTGCTGAATATAGAATCATTATGATAAAAGCTACCAAATTTAAATCGGTTGTTATACAACATTACTCGTGTTTCAAAAGAACGCTATCTTTCAAAGTGTGTATTAAAAAGTTATTAATCTGTATTCGTAGAATTCATTTGGACATCCCGTGAAACCCAAATTAGATTTCTGGGTATGGCCACAATCTCCCCATTTGACACCTCGTAGACCATACTAAAATTGAATTCAAACGCACGATGAACAAATGAGCGAAACAAACTAATGAATACAAAAATGTGACCAAATACTAAGTGTTTGGGCAATTTTATATTAATAACCGTTATGTAAAAAGCAACATCTAAGAATCCTAATAAAATATCGAATTTGTAGCAAGCTTCCCAAACGAAACTTTCAATACCTTGAAGGAACTAGGAACACTGCACCTTATTTCGCTACAAACGCATTCCAGCTCCCGAGAACATGTTAATCTAGATATTTTAACTTAACATTGTCGTCTTCAAACACTACATGGTACAAATCTGTTCACCTTTTTCATACGTAACACTGACTACGATTATGCCCCCTTTGTCTAGCACAACTAAATAACTATTGGTACCGGTATGCGTACCAGAAAAAAAAGTGGCATGATAACTGATGTGTAGAATAGTTACAGAACACGTAGTATTATGCATGATGCCTTTATCTTAAGTCTAGTTCGAGGTCCGAGTTTGCTTTCGAGTAGCGCGTTTGGTTTAATTATCGTCGACATTTGCCCCAATCAACCATCACCGGTAATGTAGACGTTTATCTTAGCAACACGAATTCATCCAGGCACATTTTGCTCTTGTCCAAGAAGTTTTATAATTTTGATTGCCCGAGCCAAAAATAAATAAATCTGCATATGACTTCTGATAAGCTGCACGATTACAATAAATGCCTAATTTTATCCATGTTGCGAATGAAAAAATTCCAAGTACATGATTTGGAAACAAAACGTATCAACGTGATATGCATGTTCAGAAAATTAGATTTCCAGAATAATTTAATAAAGCTGCGGTAAAGGCCTGGTAGGACCATTATTCATTAAGACCCAGCACTTGTAATTTATGTGGCTGAAGATGATGGATAGGATAACGTCGATGTGCAGCTACCCTCAACAATTTTGAGAACTTCCAATTTAAGTATTTGCCACCTTGGCCGCATTTGAAAAAATCAGCTAAGTGAAAAGCGGTTTATTAAACTGCTGGATTTCCATTAATTGCAGCGTCGGTACATCTTCAGGAATCAGTCCAACTTTCCCAGTTTTCCCACAATTTGCTGCATTAAGCGCGCTTGTTCGGCGATGTGACGAAGGGAGGCCATGGCCGGTAAATTGGCAGTAGTTTCTGGACCTAATCCATTGAGGGCGTTCTGGACAATATTTTCAATGGGATCGTTGGTGCTTTCAGATTGCGCCCTAATTTGGATCAGCACGTTGTCTACATCCCACTTCGGCACCTTGGGATAGTGATTGTGATTACGTGTTACAATGATCGTTTCCCTGTCATTGGTGTGGGCACGCGCCGGGCATTTGTAGCGGGTATAGCTGGAGCATTTCCAGTAGGTCTTTTCCCCGGACTGCGCCACTCGGCAGTACGTGTAGCCATCATGCAATAACAGGTAGCCACCCATTTTGCTTTTCACATATTCAACAGGTATTGGCTGCAAGGAAAAATTAGAATACAGCAATGGTTAGGAATGTGTGCATCGGCGTTCACAGACATAAGAGCGCAAGCAAGCAAAACTAACTTCACCGAAACAAATCTCCACAATGGCAAATACTTGGGGGAGAATACTTAGGGGAGAAGAAAACGGTTCATTTTCAATGAAATGGTTTATAGACTAGTCACTAGACGTGTGGACCAGAAGCACGGAATAAATAAACTGGATCCAAAAAAGCAGTTCTACTTAAACAATACAATCAGTAAGGCGAAATATACATGGAAGATCTCGAACCATGAGCAGACATAAACTTCCCAACCAGATTCACACATCAAGTTCAGTTTTAATCTTACATAGAGTTAGTAAAACAACTTCGCAGACATGTCATCATACAAATTCCCCTTTATAATATTCCAATCAATATGCAACGCTAATTGAAATACAATTCCGTGACAAAGGCCACAATCTGCACCAACATTTTTGGCACGTATTCCTCTACATATTAGCCCCAGAAGGCTCCTGTAAATTTCCCCAACAGCTCACTTCCCTGCTGTTAGCTTGTTTGGCGATTTCGATTAAGCTTTCTACGGGTGGCAATTTTGTTCTCAACTCCGCCCTAAGCTGCATAACTACATTCTCCACCACGCTTTCAGGTTCGAACACTTTGGACTGTTCAATAATTTCGTTAAGCACCAACTCCACCTCCCGATCGACGGCATTCGGGACGTGATTGTGGTCTCTGGTCACAGTCACGCTGGCATTGTCCGTGTGTGCACGACCCAAACATTTGTTACGTATAAATTTTGAGCATTTCCAATAACTTTTATTCCCGACTGTTGACACCCTGCCATACGTGTATCCTTGATACAGCAACAATTTTCCACCCATTCTGCTTTTCATGATCTTATAAGGTAACAGCTATAAGAAAAAAAAATGTCAGTTAAGATGGTCAAGTGACAAAGCGCAACGTGTGAAGGCGGGAGAACAAAAGGGCGCAGATACACGTGTCTGAACGCGAAATTTATAATTCACGGTCGTAATTAAAGCCTTCAAAGTATTAGATACATGACAGAACATAAGAAACTTAATCAGCAGTTAAACCTAGTTTGAAGAAAAGAACTTTAATGGACAAATAAATGCATCGTTATTTTTACAAAAAAATCGTATAATGTGGATCTTATAAAGAAATTGGCTGACTCAAAAGAAAAAGGCAGGAAAGGGATTCTTCCTTTCTAGCAAGCAAACCATAGCTCGCTATATACATTTCAGAAATAACTTGGGGGATGGTTATGCCCGCTTAACTTTAACACGTGATTGTCGAAACTAGTGTGCATCCGTCCATGACATTTACTAGAATCTTTCTTTGAACATTTCCACATAATCTTAGAACCCCATATTCTATGTTTGTTATACGTATAACCGTTGTACATCAATACAGTAGCACCTCTACGACCACGCTTCACGCACAATGCCATTTGCTGAAAGGAAAAAAATAAAGGTATGTCTAACAGTGTTCATTAAAGAGATCCTTCGCTGACACAACAGTGGAACAGAAGTTTTTCAAATGTCATATGTTGTAATTTTCAACACAGGACGAATTTAAAAATTGCACCGCTCCACAACCAAATGCTTTTTCCATGGATTTTCAAGTGGTTTCGTTTTCTACTCTACTTTGTCCATTACTCGTGAATGCATCGTCGGGCAGCCTGTTCACCGAGAAGGGCAGCATTTCGGCATTGTCCCCAGTTAAATAAGGTTCAGTTTTAGCAACGTGTATTAATTGAGGAGTTCCATGGTAGTCTTCCATGTGAGTTGGGTTGGCACCAGGATCGTACTGCTGCAGATTAAACATTGGTATACAGGATGGTGCCGGCACATGTTCCACACTGCCCTCTGGCATGTGATTGTGCAGCGTTGATTTTGTGACTCTGTCGCCCGTGATTTGAACACGGCCAAGGCAATTATGGGAGGCGAACTTAGTGCATTTCCAAAACGACCTCATGTTTTCGCAGTCCACTCTAGCTCTATAAAACGTAAATCCGTTGAACAAAAGTAAAGATCCACCACCTCGACCTTTCACAAACGAAAACTCCTAGAAGGAAAAATAACTCGTATAAAAGGCGGTTCTTTTGTAAACTTGGCCAATGTTTCTTACAAATGCATCAGAGCAGAAAGGTCGAGTTAGCGGATAAATTGTATCAAAAATGCACGACTGACATAAGAGTGGAATACAAGGGCAAACTGACAGGGAACGAAAGTTTACGCATCGAGGGTTGTATCTCAAACCATATAAATATGAACACATTTTTAAAGACAAAGAGGAACAGGTTATTTCACCATCAGTAGGATAAGTGGATAACGACAATTTATCTTACGGCAACAGAACACAGGGATGAAATTTAGAACATTTAATTTTAGGATAATAAATACTGCCTTAAATTAATTTAAAGGTGGCAGCGGTTTGACTGGTTCACCATTTCGCGCACTTTGTGCAAGTTCTTGCAACACCTCTATTGCTGGCAAACGCACTCGCACTTCCATTGGCAAATTCCTTATGCAATTCTGAACGACAATGTCCACTGGCATTTGCGTATCTTTCGCCAGCTTACAGATCTTATGTTTAACCACATTAATCTCCAGCACTTTGGTATCTGGCAAGTGGTTGTGAGCGGTATATTTCACAATAGTGTCGTATGTCGTATGCATCCGACTGGGACACTTAATGGTTGCATACTTCGTACATGTCCAGGAAGTCTTTCGCTCAGTCTCTGTAGCTCGATAAAATGCATAACCACCATAGAGAAGCATGCATCCACCTTTAGGAGTGGTCACCAATTTTAGCTCCTCGCAAAGCTGGTAAAAAGAAAGGCAATGCCAACATTAATAAGGTAATGAGTGAGAAAACAGCAAAAGGCGCCAGATCCAAGAGCAGTCTCAATTCGGTCTTCAAACGTACTTTTGTTCCCAAAGCTTTTATAATGCATTTTTCCTTTTTTAACAAGTCAGCTATCAAAAATATGGTTAGAATTTTAACAAATTCACGCCTGAAGGAATGCGATACAATTTTTGGTGATAACCATATTTTAGGTTACATATTACAGTTATGCTAACGCAGTAGCAGTCAACCAATTTAATCAAGTTGGCCATTATCTCAAATCAGAGGAATTGTAGTAGGAAAACGAAGTCCAACGATGAATTAAACACATAAAAGACATGTTGGAATTGTACTTTTATTGTAAGCCTCTTTAGGAAATTGTCTGACTCCCATACAGATCAAAAACAACAAGTTTAACTTTTTGTAATATCGAACAGAGACGTACATAATAAAAACATAAGCGTGAAACACGGCTTTCCACAACTTAAGAACATCAGACATTTTTGTAGTTGCTCACACACTGATGAATTGGATGCACTTAATGGCTTTGTTCTTGCTTCCTAGC
Organism: Ophyiulus pilosus; assembly: GCA_033995625.1. Classification (NCBI taxonomy): domain Eukaryota; kingdom Metazoa; phylum Arthropoda; class Diplopoda; order Julida; family Julidae; genus Ophyiulus; species Ophyiulus pilosus. Next base: position 125,020 of record JAUJYV010000048.1, read on the forward strand.
AAATCATCAGTCTCAGATGTTTGAAACATAATTCAAAGATAACGCCCAGTCCAGAATGGGTTAGCTTGCAGGAGCACCAATTAAACTTGACAAGATTTTTAAGTTCACTAAGACACTAAAAACGATGAAGGTCTATTCAATTTAGACGTAACAATGCTGCGGATCCTTCCACTCGGGAGGACAATCAGGTAGATGACAATGTGGGGTCATCTTCAAAGCTCTATTACCATAGGTGTGAAGGCGAGCATTGCATTTATAAGTAGAATGTCTCGGGCACCTCCAAACAATCTTGCCCCGCACTTCTGTTGATTTTGACCATGTGTAATTCTGGTAGACCAATAAGGCCTTGCCCTTCCGGCTATTGGTGAATTGAAAGGCCTAGAACAACACCATATAACTTAAATGTTTTAAACGCAAAAATATTTTTTCAGAACGTTAGACAAAAGAGCGCTAAACAGGATAAAACAATTTTAGTTACGTAATTTTGTGCGAGATAAATTATTTCAGGGGGAAACAGAAGTACAAAAACTTTGCTAAAATTTACAATCACGGCAACTATCATGAAACAATCATGGAACCACTGGAAATGTCTGCTGTGCAAACTTAAGTTCATAACATTATACAGCAATTATCGCCGAGCAACTGTCATCGGTGGATAGACCACACATATCTTTTTTTCCAATAAACAACATGGGAAGACATCCTTAATAACATTTTAGCATAACGTTTAGGCTGTCTTAGGAGTTGGGCATATGACAATGGGGCACCATCTTCAATGTACGGCCTTCGCAAATGTGTAGCCGAGCTTTGCATTTGAGAGATGCATGCCGAGCACACCTCCAGATCTCTTTGTGGCCATCGCGCAGACTTTCACGCTGCTTTGACCAGGTGTAGCCATCATAAATCAACAAAACTTGGTTCTTCTTTTTACTGGTAATGTAGTGGAAGGTCTGCAACCAAAGAACAAAAACTTATACTTATTGCGCCAGTATTCTTTCAAAATGGGCTGATCAGACACAAGAGTGCCCAACTGTGGAGAAGTTTGGCAAGACCCAATTTTTTGGGGCAAAAAACAAAAAAAAACAAAAAATATCTGTTGTAGAAATCACGCCGATTTTTCCCAGTTTGTAAAATGTGCATTAAGTAATTGTACAACTTCGCGAGTCTATGATGTTATTAACAGAACCTCGTTATGCCAGGTGTGTTAGCAGTTCTAATGGTTTACGGTAATTCATCACCAGAATATTTTGTCAATATGTCGCTGTTGAATAGAAAAACAGTAGTCACCAAGGATATGCACGTTATATTTTTCTTTGCTCAAATACAAGTTCATTTAACTTCCTAATGGAAAAACCGTCTTGGAAAAACCGTCATAATTTGAAATTTGGATTAAAAAAACCTAACGCCTAACATGTAATACCATACTATAGTATACTGTCACTGTGTCAAAGAAAACCTATGATTAACCAAGCGAACTTTTAACTATATGCATATGCTACAAACAAAGTAGGCACTACAGAAGCGATGTGACCAAGATGCCAAGCTGAACTAAATAATGAATAATATCACCTCAACGAAAAAGGGTGGATTGATTTATCACGAGACCGTGAGGATCCTAAGTAAATGGGTGTACCCCATCATGATCAATTGCAGCTGCTTCCACTTTAAACAACTTCAAGAATCAACAGCGTGCATCAGCCCCGAAGAAATCAAGACTTTGAAATGGACAAAATCAAGCTTCTCATTCAATAGGGAAGTTGATATCTGAATGGCACAGCTTCGGGGACTTCCGGCGCATGATTATGGGGCATTAACTTCACAACCCGGTTCCCTAACGTGTGAGCCCTTCCCTTGCACTTGTAGCTCGAGTGTCTGGTGCACATCCAGAGGATCTTTGAACGAGTAGCCAAAGTGTGCTTGTGGTACAGGTAGCCATGATGCTGTAGTATAGTGGCGCCCATCGCGCCTTTGATAAATGTCAGTTGGTCATGCTGGAAAGAAAGTAGGCTTCTTTAAGAATGGGACATGGAACAAAACGCGAAAACAAAGCGTCACCTTAAAACATAAGAGTGCAAATAAGAACGAATGCGCGGTTTTCTTAGTTAATTAAAGACGTACTTTGTAGAAGAAAGTGTTCTGTCATACATGTATAACGTTATTCCATTCATTTGGGGTTTTATTACACAAGTTGAGAAGAAAACAAAATTACAATCAAGCAGATGAAGCTATGAAAAAGGATAGATTGATTTATCACGAGACCTGGGAGGATCCTAAGAAAATCCGAGAAATCCGGTGTACCCCATCATGATCAATTGCAGCTGTTTCCACTTTAGACAACTTAAAGAATCAACAGCGTGCATTCGCCCCAAAGAAATCAAGCTTATCCGACTTTGAAATGGTCAAAGTCATGATAATCAGTAAATCAAGCTTCTCATTTTAGCTGGGAAGTTGATATCTGAATGGCACAGCTTAGGGGACTTTCGGCGCATGATTATGGGGCACTAACTTCCCAAGCCGGCCCCCTAACATGTGGGCCCTTCCCCTGCACTTGTATCTCGCGTGTCTGATGCAAATCCAGATGTTCTTTGCATGAGTGGTCGAAGTCTGCTTGTGGTACAGGTGGCCATGAAGTTGTAGTATAGTGGCGCCCCTCGCGCCGTTGATAAATCTCAATTGTATATATGCTGGAAAGAAAGTAGGCTTCTTTAAGAATGGGACATGGAACAAAACGCGGAAACAATAAGAAGGAATGCGCGGTTTTCTCAGTCAGAGTCAGTTAAAGACGTAATTTGGAGAAAAAAAATTGCTCTGTCGCACATGTATAAACGTTATTCCATTCATTTGGATTTTTATTACACAAGTTGAGAAAAACAAAATTACAATCAAGCACACGAAGCTGCTATTAAGACAATACGTACGTAAAATACTCGTTTTCGGATCTCGTATACCTCACAGACATTTTCGGATGTCTTAAAATACTGTCACATCTCCCCACCTAATAATTTTACAACTTACAACAGGGTCACTCAACTTGGTTCCCTTGACTAGTAAAGTAAATACATTCTAGTTAACATAGCGATGAACCAAAGCGCGATATGGTAACATAGTAAAGAAACCAAAAACAAAGAAAGATTCCTTTCAGTGAGCGAATTCAAACAAAAATTTAAGTATTTCGATTCTTTTTTTTTATGCGGCGGCGTTTTCTATCTTGCTTCACTGTAACTGGAATTTCAATTTCTCCTTTGATAGGTGGATGGTTGTGCATTGTCACTTGCAACAGGCGACATTTAACATTCACAGTGTGCACACGGCCATGGCAACTCAACGGGGGGCTGTGATTAGCACACTGCCACATGGTTTTCAAGGGGTTCGTCTCATGCTTGTAATATCTGAACCCACCATGAACAAGCATCACTGCACCACGCTGTGTTATTACAAATTCGGCTGGCAATTGCTAGAACAGAAATTAACATGACAATAAGCAGACTCGTTAAAGCTTTCAGAAGGAAAGGGTCAAATTTGGTGTATGGACAACAGTGAATCCACGCAATAGCCACACGGTGCAAATACGTGGGATTTTTATCAACTGCATATTTCTAAAGTTATTTACGATTTCACCATAATATTCCCAACTATATTTAAAATAATAGGTGTTGGCAGCAAGCAAATATAGAGTCAATGTACATTTTTACCTTATTAAACTATCTTAACAGACTATGTACATGAGTTTTAAATGAATAATCAAGGAAATCTGAGATCGTTTTAACAACTACTGCAATAGGAACCACTTTCTCTTTGTACATCTAAAATGCTTCTTTTGTGATCGTCACACATACTGAATGTTGTATAAAAACTAAACATGAATAAAGTTCTTTCCTGAATTCGGTCCCTTTACAATTTTTAAAGTTACCAAAACTTGTCTATATATATAATAAAAAAAACGAAAGTAAAAAGAAAAATGTGAGCATGTATTCAGAAGACAACAACACAACGTCAGACAAAAAATAAAAGATAAGAAATGTATTTTTTCTGGAATCTTTGTCAAAAGGAGCACAGCAAGAATGAACATCATTCATGAAAGGTCAACTAATATGTTTGAAAGAGTCTTTCATTTTACTGCACATTGAGACATCCGAGAAGCATCACTGAACAAGTAGACTAACTAAGGTATTAATCTAGTGCTGTTGCACAGCTATGTAGATGAAACTAGTGCAATTATACTGTAGCTATTTGAATAAGCTATACTGTGGTGAGGAATATACAGAGCACAGCCAATGACAGGAAAAACTTCCTATTTAGAAATTTCGAAAGTCATGGTTGAAGAATCACAGATTTTGATCATAAACAATCAATTTAAAATAACTTGAATTTTTGCTTAAATGATATTAATTCACCTAAGTATATCAAGCCCAATTTGAACACAACCCTAATTAAGGTGGAATGTTAACATTTCGTGACAAAACAGCATATTCAGAACATCCATTTTCATGCGGTTAAGTTCCATGTCCACTAGACCGAAGAACAATAATTTGAAACCTTCGCGCAGAAGCAAAAAGGTTTCTGTTCAATGTCAAAGATTGTAATCTGGATCATGACTGTGAGCTGAAATCACTATAACATCGTTATCTAAAGTGTGTACACGACCGAAACACTGTCTCCTGGAACACCTCCAGTGTCGTTTAGACGACTGACACACTTGGTGAAGTGTGTACGAATATCCATCATGTATGAGCTTCTTCCCCCCAAATCGCCCAAAACCAAACCTCAGAGGCTGAGAAACTGGCTAGAAAGAAAAACAAAAACTAAATTGCATTATTACCTACCCAGAACCCTACTAACACTGAAAACAAAAGAGCACCATACTAGAGTTACTTTCCGATAAGTAACACGGCCATCATTTGACTGTCGTATTAAGAAATTACCGAAAACCAACTTGACGTGAAAGTTCTCAGAAATACAGTAAATAAACCAGATATGTACCAGACTAAACGATATTTTATTTAGAAACTTAAGAACAAGATTTCTTTAACCTAGTTAAAGTAGATGAAAATTGTGCCATACAAAACTTGCAAATTAAAATCAACTGTGATCCAGTTGATTTAATTAAACAATTAACAAATTCAACATTCATTTTGTTTCTTAAAAATTATAAAAAAAAATCGTGGTGATATTGGCGTACAATAGCATAAACAGAAAAACTAACTTCACAAACGAATCAATAAGAAAGACCAACCCTAATGATTGGGATTTCAGCATCGGGAATGTGACGGCAACAAATTTGTCTCCAGCAAATTAGTATTTGGCATGTAAAAAAGTCAGTTGGATTCTTGTACATGTGAAAGAAACCAAGCTATCCCATCGGTATAAAAGTTAAAGGAAGTAATTGGGCTCGTGATTGTGCAACGAAACCACATCAACTTCATTTCCGTAGGTGTGAACACGCCCATAACACAACTTTTTTGTGCATCTCCAGTGCATCTTTGATGTCTGAGTTACTTGATGAAGAGTATACGAAAATCCGTTGTGAATCAGCTTCTTTCCCCCATATGGCCCTATCACCATTCTTGGCAGTTGATAATTTGGCTAGAAAGAAAAAGCAGCTTCTAAATACAAATTGCTTCCCTCGTCAGCTACAGGCATACATAAGAGCGTCACATTAGGGCAACACGCGACAAGATGAGACATTATTCTCGTTGGACGAGATCTGCAGTGAGGAGACAAAATGTCGTCCGGTGGGATTAGGGCTTTATGAATAATTAACGACTAGAAAAATAAATAAAACATACTTTTCATTTTAATGAAATATTCACAAGTTTTACTGTACAGTTTCAAGATCAGCTGAAATAAGTCGATTCAACTAATTGCTGAGAAAAAAATCACCGTGTATGACTAAACGTCACTCGAACAGTTTCAAATTCCACAGTTTGAAAAACGGGTTAATCAGAAACAAGGCAATGGCTTTTGTTTTGAAAACGAAAAGGAAGATAATAGTTTACATTTATGTTAAGTTCATTGATTGTGCTTTGCACTCACCGACTTACTGCCAATGATAGGAACATCGCTAATCAATGGCCCTTGGAGTATATACAATGGTTTTTTTTTTAATTTGGCTACTTTGCTAAAGATGCACGAACGTATGAAGGACCTTCCCAACTGTGTCCTATTGTGTAGACGACAGGACGTGGGAAAGCGATTGTGACATAGCATTGAGCCAAATAACTAAGCATCATAGCCAGTTTGCAAACATGGATCGTGGTTGTGACTCTTGAAATTTGTTACCCGCCCATCAGTTGTTTGGAGGTAAGCTGGACAACAGCGACTCCTGCGGCTGGTGCAGCGCCAGTAGATGGTGTTTTTGCGATTCGCGTGGCTCTTATTGTATGCATAACCTTTAAATAAAAGAACAGTTGCTCCTCGTTTGGTCGTCACTATTTGCAAGTGGTCATTCTAGAGAAAACAAGGGCGTCAGTGTATTGTGGATATAACATGCAGCAAAAGAGCACCAAACAACTTAGCAGCGAAACACCAGAACAGGTGTTGAATGAAGCAGATAAGTTATATCCATTCGAGGATATTTCCGTGTGGTTCCCCTGGATTGGAATCTCGGTGAAAACTAAGCAGCTGCCTATCAAAAGAACCTTGAAGAGATTGAAACTCTTCATCGAACCCAGAAAGGGCAGCAGCAGAATGGTTGTGATCCACAAACTTCAGAATAGAATTTCCAATAGTTTGCATTCGTCCATGGCATTTATGGACTTGATACATTGTGCAGCGCCAGCTAGTTTTAGCGTTTAAGTTAAATGTAGCAGATTTGGTGAGTTTAGCGTAGTAAGAATAACCATTGTGCAAGAGCATCGGGGCACCCCTTATTGTCTTGACGATTTGAAACTGCAAATATTAGAACAAAATGAGAAATAAGAGGAAATTATATTAACCCGACAAGACAGCCACCAAAAGAGCACCAGAAAGAGCCTGCTTAACATTTAATCTTTTCATGAAATGCTGTTGCAGATTTGCACAACTACTTCATTAAAAATGGTAGTTCAGGAAATTTGTCAAGAACAAGTAGGAATAAACTAGCACTAACCATGGACAGTAAGTAACTAACTGGGCATCTATCAATCTTTAGACAATTCCGTTGGGGCCTTACAACACTTAACGCTAGCAAGTGTTACGAAAGTATATCGCAATACTAACAAAATATTTTAGTTGCAATTTAATGTCCACAAAAATTGTTGTGAGAGGAAAAACGCGTGCAATTTCGCTAATGCAAGATGGATGAATGTTATATAAGGGTTGCGACGGTTGGTCAGTAATTTGGTGGATGATTGTGTGGTACAATCTTGACAATTTGATGTCCGATAGTGTGCACACGTCCTAGGCATTTGTTCTTGTGCCTCAATAAGCACCGCCAATACTTTTTCGATTTAAAAGAGGAACACAAAAAGTATTGATAGTTATTGTGCACAATGCGGCTTTTCCCACGCCTGGACTGCACAATCTCCACCTGAAAATGTTAAAACAATGGAGTCAATTCACGGGTGTTACTCGGACAGTCACCGTATGTTACACGTGTAGCAGGCACCATCAAAGTCTTCCAGCAATTCAGATACAGAAAACTGAACCAAAGTTTCTACAAGTACATCAACATCACGGCAGTTGAACATAGCAGTATCAACGTCAAAATTGTTTACTAAATTCAACAACGTCGGCGACTAATAACAGTCACTTTTAATACTGATACTGGTGACGGTAAATGTTTAGTGAAAAATGCAGTCCACTCCACAACCAGAGAGCCAAAAAGCCTAGTTGACATCATAACTTGTAGCTATATGTAAGCAGAATAAAACAGTGGGGTAAGTCTGATGACAGTTGGTCATTGTTAAATCACAGACATTAACAACAATCTCGCCAGCCTTCGTAAGCCAAATCGCAAATGAAAACGACTGACCTACCACTTTCACAGAAACAGAGTGTAATTTGGACGACCCCAACTGTGATCATTTCTGACCACAATTCATAACAAAAACCAAGAGAATGTTATCTTAACATTAATTTACGCGTGAAAGTCAACTTAACAGCATAGCGAGATTGGGTCAAGTGACCATTTCGAAGCGTACCGAGAAGGCAAAGGTTCGTGGTTATGTTCAATGTAACCAAGTACTTGATCCTCACAAGTTTGAACACGTCCTTTGCAGCTACGACTCTGTTGCATAGTGCATCGCCAGCTGATTTTCCTTCTGGTCACATTAGACGAGCTATAAGAATAGCCATTCAACAACAGTCGTGTATGGCCTCTGCTAGTTTTCCAGAATTGGAGGTATTGTTGAGGAAATTGTGGCATTCGTGGTGGCTGTTAGAATAAGCAAGGTAATCAGCACACTAGGCATACATATAGCAAGCGAGTAATGATGCCAAACATAAGAGTGGAGATCAGCAGAACCCCATAGGCTAATGAATCCATCGTGAACAATCATCATTGAAGAAACAAAATATCAGGAAAATTGGAGAAATATTTTGTCATTAAGGATAGATGCTGTCAGCTGAGATCAATGAATAAATCCGAAAAACTGTCGAAAATAACTACACACAGTTCTTGAATAAAATGCTAGGAATCCAGAAACTGGTCTTGATGGTGGTTGTTTTTAAATCCATGCACCAAACTAAAAAAATTTTGGTGGGTGGTTATGTTGGATGGTTTTGGTGACTTGGTCTTGTACAGTGTGTAAACGCCCGCGACACTGACGACTTTTCCCCATCGTGCAGCGCCAATAGGTTTTAGTTTTTCCTCTTTTGGAAACTGGATTATAGGAATAGCCCTTAAATAAGAGCCTAGTGGCACCTAAATTGGTCCGCATAACTTGAAACTGAAAATGTTATAGAAAAAGCAATTATCAACCAGGTGGAGTAATCAAAACTGGATTTGGGGCCATCGGTAAGAGTGGAGCAGATCGACCAGCCAGAAACCGCTTTGACAAGCATAGGGTTTGGATTTTGCCATAAATTTGTATATAGATAAGAGGCCACCAACTAACTGAATACCAGAAGCTCAATCTTGGAAGTGATTGGCAAATCAAAAATGAAGATAATTTTAACTTTATTTCTTAATACAACATACACAAAGCTGTCGTAACGTCAATTAAAATGACAGAACTTAAAAAGCTAGAGCAGGATTTCAAGTGAGTCACGTTAAACTTGAATTTGTAGCGATTCACACGCTTTACTTGTTGCAATAAACGATTAGCATCCGGTTAACTGTTGTGAGGCGGTTCGTTCCCTGTACAAGGCATGAAGGATTCTTTCGGTGGATGGTTATGGCTTATCCACTTTATGACTCTGTCCGTGTTTGTGTGAAGGGCCCCTGGACATCTGCGACTTCTTCGCATCGAGCACACCCACGTGGTCCTGCGCAGAGACGCGCTATTCTTATTGTAGCGATAGCCGCTCCACAAAGCTACGATGGCACCTCTTGGCGTAACCATAAATTTCAACTACGGTGATGAAAGAGGAAACATTACAAAGCACATCAACGTAGATCACAAGAGACATTCAATTCATCGACAATAAGAGCGGAGACACAGGCATGAAACAAAGTGCTTAGGACCGAAACGTTTCTGATAAAAGGTTTGTCCAACTTTTCGACTACAGTACAGGACTCGACATCCGTTTTTGCAGACGGAAGTAGCCTGAAACCTATCTAACTGGAACCGTGTGCACATTCGGAGGAGGTGAACAGAATGTGATGGTAGTTGGTGTGCAGACGCCCACGACACAGATTCTCGTCTCCACAAACTCGCACTGTGCATACAACAAAATAAGTTAACGGGTGGACTATGCCCATAAGAGCAAAGAGACTAGGAGGATGCATGCGGTCCTGCATTAAACACAGAAGATAACTTCATTCTGGTGGCAGCTGAGACAAAATCTGCGGCCAGCACAAAGAAAATTTCGGTTTGAAAATTGCAGAAACGACTATTTAGACTAGAACTTTAGAAGACATTGAATGGCACAGTCGTTGACCGGCGAGATGTCTTTGCAATTTAGGGTGGATGTGTATGCTCTGTAAACTTAACGACGCGGTTATCTATGGTGTGAAGGCGTCCAAAGCATTTTCTACTTTTCTGCATAGTGCATTGCCAAGCTATTTTGTTGATAGAAACGTTGTGTCTATTGAATTTGTATCCGCGATACAGGGCCACAATGGCGCCTCTTGGCGTGGATACAATATCGCACTAGGAAAAGAGGAAATTGCAATTAGCAGCTTGTTATTCGGCGGCAAAAGAGAGAAGAGACAGAAGAGGCAAATTCAGAACCAAGAGGAAATCCAAGTTTTCTTTTACTTGCGCAGAAAAAAACAACCCTATGACGACAACATTTTTATTGTGGGTTTCAACCATCTTAAGCTATATCAAACAAATTCTCAATACACTATCACGTGTAATGTGATATTTGATTAGAAACAACACCAAATATCTGAAATACACTAGGAAAATTAATTTGCTCAATTAATGTCAATTGTAACCATGGTCACATGGTGACTATTCCTGATGTCAAAAAAGATAGGGCTTAAGGAATGACATGCACAATTCACATATGCATTATACGATTGGAAAATTAAAATAATGTAACCAAACTAAAAAAAAATAAAAGAGACTAGTAGGTTTTGGACCGACAATTGGCGCGTTTACATTTGCCAACGTTTGCAAAACTTAATTTTTCACAAATAAAATATCGGAATGCACTACATGTTTATATTCAAAATTTATTTTAAAAAGTACTAGCAGACAATATAAAAATGACAGTAAACCACTGGTGTACGGTTCAACAAAATTCGAAATAACAGCTTTGTGTTAACGAGATTTTAGGGTCATGAACGCTGCACCACTGATTATTTATGGTACTAGAAATTTGATAAAGATTCTATTCTGACAGCAGCTCACACTATTTAGGAGAGGGGTGCAGCATATTGTGATTAAACCCCCAGGTCTCACATGCAATTTTCGTTGAATCACCATTCTAAACTAATGACTAAACAAAGCACCACTCAAATTAAATGCACAATATTGTCATTGTGCACTGAAACGCTCAAACAATCATTAGCTCAAAAGAAACAACCTAAAGTACCATGTTATTTTAATAATGAAGTATAGTATAGCATAACCACATGGAGTCGAATATCAACCGACAGTAAATTGAATATGCAGAGACAACAAACATACAGCTTGTAGCAGGAGTTTACGAATTTGATATTTTGTTACTTTTTGTCCTGACAAAAAAACGCAACCAGAAACGAAGTATTTGCAACCACCACCACCTATTTTAAGGCGGGTGGTTATGGCCGGTAAACTTGAGAACCGTATAGTTCGAGGTATGCAAGCGTCCTGTGCATTTACGGCTTTTGCTTTTAGTGCAAAGCCAGCTTATTTTGTTGAGGGTCACATTCTGCGTGTTGTATTTATACCCACGGAATAACGCCACTGTTGCACCACGAATCGACTTCGCAAATCTACACTGAAATGGAAGATGAAATGAAGGACATGAGCTACACTTTGGAACTTTCAGTTCAGCATTTCAGTTCATCAAACAAACACACTTGATGTATTTTGGAAAACGTAGGAACAATTTCACCGACCAGACTACTCAAACCATAAGAGTCAAGCAGAAGATCAAAGAGGCAGACAAGTCGATAATAAAACTAAAATGACCAAATATCATTCTTTAGATTAGCAATAGTTTCTCAAAATAAAATGGGTTAACCAGAATTCATACATATTTCCCCAATGCGAAAAGCAAGCTTCATGTGTTACAATCAAATTCTATCAAAATTTAGCTTTGGAAAAAAAACCATCTTTAATGATGCCAAAACTTGGTTTCCGATTATCTTGGCCTTATTGAACCTCGCCGAGTTAGCACTATCAAACTAAAGGGGGGAAACAACGGCGTCAAATAACTACATCTATTAAAACCTTAAATTGCAACAGCAGCCTGAAAGATGGGAACAAGAGCTCTTGACTAAATACTTTTAAAACAATGCTCTATTCAATAACAATTGAAACCATTACAAACAAGGGTTGTATGGTTCACATACATGTCCAACAGTTGCCATTGACGAACAAGATAACTTAAGTTATTTGCTTACAACAATTCAGTTTACACTGAAATTTTCATCCAAAACTATTACAATCGGTAATAACTGATCCAAACGCGGAATTTGCCACCAAGATACAACAATCCCTGGTTTAAAATAACACACCGAAGACACATCGCATACTGTTCTGACAGTTTATTCAGAAATAACATGTAAGTAGAGTAAATGAGAATGGTATTCAGATATCGTGGTATTCAAAACGTGTGTAGATGCCTAAGGACAACGTAAGTGAAAATACCTAAGAGTATGATGGTGATTGGCCATTCAGCAAAGGTTTATATAATCAATTATTATTAGGAGAAATCGTTAGATTGATTCATCAGAGGTATACACCGGGACCCGTGTTCGATGGCATGAGGTCGTCGACTGGTCAACCTAAGGGTCAACCCAGACGTGTTATGGCAGATGATTATGTCTGGTGAACTTCAGTACAGAGTTCTCTCTTGTGTGCATGCGTCCATTACATCGCAAGGCTCTTTGCCAAATACACTGCCAAAGGATTTTCTTTGCACCCACAGCATGTTTAGTAAATTTATAGCCACGATAAACAGCCATGAGTGCACCACGTGGCGATTTCTGAATTTCAAACTATAGAAAAGCAAATAAAACACATCAGATGGTTAGTCGAAAACACTGAGGCCATGACTAAGAGGCAGAGAGAAGAGCATCTAGTAACTTGTAACCTTTTTCAATAGGCTTTCTGCAAGTTCTGGAATTGGAAAAGAACTTGCAATGGCACACTTAAGGTGAGTTGTTAAGACCGATATCTTTAGTATATCAACGAGTAACATCAAAAAAAGGCAATCCAAAGTTTGGATGATGATGAAAGCTGAAAAATGTGTTTGATTTAGCCTCAATAACAACGAATAACTAACTATTGGTACAATTATTTATCGATAAGCAGTCAAATATACATTAACATTGTAATATATTTCTGTCATCAAAACCTCTGATTCCAAAAAAAAACTGCTTTGTTTTTTTAAAAAATTAAAACTTATTGCATCCACCATATTACATCCACGCAATATCATACAGTTAAGGCACTTGTGGCATTTAGATCCTACTAAAAATATTCACATTTAAAGCAATTTCGTACAGCATATCCGTTCGAGGTTTGCAGGTAGGTGGCAGGCAGGTAGTCCCAAGCCCTTCCAAAACTAGTAACGGCAATAATCCCCTTCAAAGGAAGTGCATCTATCTATATACAAAGGTGTTTGGTATACGGTTTTAACCAAAAATCTTCGACGATTTACAGTACAGTTTTGTTAGGCTGATGGTTGTGTTCTGTGAATTTGATGACGCATTTCCCGCTCGTGTGAATGCGTCCACGGCACTTTAAGTTAGTCCTCAATGTGCAACGCCATATAGTCCTCGCAGCATTCGATGTGTCCCAATTGTACTTATAACCACGATGAACAGCGACCGTAGCACCTCGACGAGTTTCCACAATCTCGCACTACGCAAGTCAAAAAATGTTATGGAGAATATTAGTAACAAATCCTCTTTATCTCTTCTAAACAGATTCAAAATTCGTGTATAGGCCATATAATATATGGTTCCACTGTTGTGAAACCAAAAGTCAATCAAGGTATATTATAAAGTATCATATTTGGCCTTAAAAAAACTTAATTGACATGGGAAACGCTTACATGAGAGCGAATAAAAGTGGCAGACAGATTAATTGGGCATAACTAGATAAACAAAATTCCCAAACTTAAATGCTCCTAAAAGAGGCTGAAAAATTAGCTCCGATGGTTCAATTTTCACATGAATGTTTCAAGCCCAACAGCAACGAGTAACACCGGCAACATTGTCAAATTGAAGAAACTGCATTCTAAGGTGGATGGTTATGTTCAGAAAACTTGATTACTCGATTTTCATAACCAGTAGTGTGGATTCGACCTAGGCATCTACGGCTACTGTTCATAGTGCACTTCCAAACCACTTTGTTGTCGTTCATTCTTTGCATGTTAAATTTATATCCACGAAACCTGGCCATGATGGCCCCCCGAGAGCTTCTGGACACCTCAATCTGTGCACGAAGAAAAAATGCACGTCAACAGGTCGTTATTTGCAAGCCACGCTAAGAGCAGACAAAGAGGCAGAAAGAATTGCTCGAGAAAAACCAGAAGGGAATTGTTTGCAGTAATTGCAAATTCAAAGACCTAAACAATGACTAATCCTCTGAAAACTTCAGTATTAGATTATTGTACATTTGGCATGGAAAAAATTCTTCGAATTTCAAGTTTTTACTAAAAAATTAATATGGACTTTTAACCACATTTATTAACACAGATACAGAAGCAGACCTATTGCGGACGCTAGTCTCTATATTCAGGATTTTTTTTCAGTGAAGGCACCTATAACTATCACTGGATTCACAGGATACTTTGAAATTGCATCATAAACTTAATAAAAAGAGCAAGGCAGTCTTAAGTTAATCATGACAAAATATCTTGAATACTGCCTCGATACGTTTTTGGTTTTTTTTTGCTTTTTAAACAACGTTTGAGGCTGGCAGTGCCAAATAAATCTCATACGAACACATTTTGAATGTCTTCTAAGGCGGGAGTTCTCCAGCTTGGAGCAGAACAAAACTTAAGTTTCCCATTATGGAAGGTGGGTATGTTGTGTGAACTTGACCACACGGTTTTCGCACGTGTGAAGGCGGCCATTGCATCTGCAGCGGCCTAACATAGTGCACTGCCACAGAATTTTAGTACCAGAAACATTGTGACGAGTGAATTTATATCCACGAAAAGTCGCCATGATGGCACCTCTGGGCGTTCTCGAAATTTCAAACTACGGAGTAAACAAAAACAAACTCAACATCAATGAATTGTATTACTGCAAAATGGTGGCGCAGACAGAGGACTGAAGACTAGCTAGCTAGCAATAACTAATCATGCAGTGGATTGATTTCTGCCAGAGAAATGTCAAAAGACGCCGGGAAATTTTGGGGAAAGGAAAACGTTTATTGAAAAATCCTACATTCTTACTTGGTAAAAGAACAGAACAGAAAACTCATTTTTTGACAGTGGAAATCTCCAGAAAAGTTTGAATGACCGTTGCATTACGACGTGTGAATCAATAGTTGAATCTTGGAATATCCACCTTGAGATTATGAAGATTTTTTATTTAATTAGCCACCATATTGGTAAATGTAGGAATGTGGTGAAAACTAAAAAAATCTAAGACCACAAACGACCTTTGCAGGTCTTGATAAGTTAATTTGTAGCACGGTTAACACTAGAAACGAGCGATGTCGAGGATTCAGTCACTAAATTATGGGATAATGATTATGTTTCGAAAACTTCAGAACACGATCTTCGATGGTATGCAGACGCCCATTGCATTTCAAGCGCTTTTGCACAGAACACCGCCAAAGGATCTTGTTATCCGTAAAAACGTGCCTGGTATATTTATATCCGCGAAATTTGGCCACGAGCACGCCACGTAGAGATTCCTCAAAAGTACACTAGGCATACAAAAAATCCATGGATCAGCATTTGAATTATGGTAAGCAGTAGTAATTAGCACAGACAAAGAGGCAAGAAAAAGAATAGCGCAATGACCCTCCCTTATTATATTAAATCCACAAAAGTTAACTAGACAAAAGGGCAAGGAGTATGTAAAGCAGCAGCATAAAACATTCAGTATTGCCACAATCACTAATGTCATAACTACCTCACAAAAACTATTTTGACATTTATTATTAAGTACATATTCTAAGAATTGTACTTGTAGTATATGTTGATCCTAACTTTTGAGCGACGCAAGCAACAAATGTTGAAAGGAAGATAAAGTTGATTGATGGATTTCTCATTATTTTTATAAAAGATACGATTTTTTTTTTGTTGCAAAATGACGACTTATTAAGTGTACTGAATTACTAACGAAATGTAATTCGGGGTCAATTTATGTATAAAGAAAGTGATTTACCATTTCACACAAGGGTTAAGAGTAAAATTTTATTCATCCGACGTTGAACAAATAAATATGTAATGAATTACTTGAAGACAGCAAGCAAAATATGCAACTTTCGATGTTATTTTAGACACGATGCGTGGGAAAGCCAATGCTTTATTGTACTGTTTGTTATTAATGTGTTGACCGTTATTGCAGAAACAGCAATAATTAATAAACAGCTTTCAATGATTATGCTGGCTGAATTTCAATACGAAGTTTTCGCTAGTATGAATGCGCCCACGACATTTACTAATTTTCCGCATTGTGCACTGCCAGAGGATCTTGCTTTCGGTAACCGTATGTCTAGTAAATGTATATCCACGGAATTTGGCCATGATTGCGCCTCGAGGAGACTTTGCAATCTCAAACTAGGAGCAAAAAAAGATTTCCAATTTAGTGAAACGTTAAAACCATGAACGCACAGACAAAAGAGGCTTTAGAAGAACGCTCCCATTTGAGAAGCCGGCAAAACGATTTAACTGCATTCAAACGCAATTTTTATAAACTCTCAAACTAAAAAAAAAAAAAACCGCCAGTTCGAATAAACTGAATTGCTTATTAAATGTAAAGTTGGGAAGAATTACAATGGTATAGAACTTTGGCGATAAAGAAGAATGGTTGAAGCACAAATTCACGATAAAGTTGCCAAATAAAATGCATGTTGAGAACTACTACATCAATAACAACGATCCAGCATAAAAGAGGTAAGTTTGGAGCCTTATTTAGTCTAAGGCAAATGGTTATGGCCACTGAACTTTAGAACACAGTTACTTCTGGTGTGAATGCGTCCATTGCATTTACAGTTGTTTCTCATGGTGCAATGCCACAGGATCTTGTTCTTTGTCACAATATGCCTAGTAAACGTGTAGCCACGAAACTTGGCCATGATTGCACCTCGGGGAGATTTTGCAATTTCAAACTGTGGATCAGTAATAAGAACATTACCAAGGATTATTCACAAATCCTGCGCAAACAAAAACGGTAAATAATTACGATAAGGCGCAGACACAAGAGGCAAAAAAGAAAGTGGGGCATCACCAAATTACAAAACCCTTAGTGAAGAGAAATTTACCAAAATAAGTTCAAAATAGAATCAAGTACCTTCAAATTGCACGTTTTATTTGTTAACATAACAAAAATGTTCGTTCAATGTCATAGACTTTACAATGAATTCGCAAACGAATGTTTTCACCAGCAATTTTGGTCAGAAAAAAAAACTGTCCATAAACAACCGAATTAGGCACTGCATCAGTGCATAAATAACAGAAATACAAAGGATTGTCAATGTCTTTTGACTACGAGGTACTTTCCATTTCACGGCCACGTAAAGTAGTGTTTGTCTGACTGTAGTAATTCTGCAGTGTGCACACATGCCTCGCAAAATGTTCAGCATCCTCGCACTTTTTTTGGATGCGCCTAAGATGCCTTATCTCTTCCGGGGGCACTGCAGACGTTGGTCGCGGTTGACGTCTGAAAAGACCGGTACCGCAGAGCCGTCTACAGTACGGAATTGCATAGGCGCCATCAAAGTGTTTCCCACATCTATCAGGGCGACGGCCGCGCGTGTCAACGAGGCACTTCATTCTGGGAAGTTTGTTTCTTTGAGTGAGATGACACCACAATTCATAGTCGGCATCTCCCTTGACGGGCAGGAGATAATGCTGCCTGATATCAAAGTCCTTGTCTCTCGTATCAGTGTCGGATGGGTAGTCAGCAGACTCCTGGTTATTGGAATCGAGGAGCTCTTCGAGTAGTAATCCATCAGGAATTTTTAAAGGTCGCGATGTTCCAACCAAATCCGATGCCCTTAATTCATCCTTAACAGTGCTAATCTTAGGCAAAGCACCCAAAAGGATCTAAAAAATATTGGCAGAAATGAGAATAAACCAACAAGCAGTTTTTCCACCCAACTGGAAGCACACAGACAAGAGGGAGAAAGAATCTTAATTATTTTTTTGGAATTTTAAGAAATTTATTCTAGTTTGCCAAGTTTTGCAATTTTACAATTATTTTGGAAATGCTTTTTTAGAAGAGTAACTAACAGTAAATAGTATAAACATCAACATTTGTCTTAACGAAATAAAGACCCCATTAAACATGCCCATCTCCATACAGTTAGTTGCAACTTTTGTTGCAATCGTTATTATAGCAGAGATTTTCGACATCGCTACCTGTTAACAAGGAAATTCCTTGTAACGATCGACTTCTGAAGTATCAACGCATTCTTCACACTGGTCATAATTAAACCAATCGTATTTTTGCTTGTACGGTTACGGTTGTGAGAACATTGTGTATTGTTTTGCTGCGAGCAAGACCGTTCACTAAAATACAGTGGCTAAAACGAGTGAACTAGCTACTCGTACAAATCTACGTACAAATGACTGCCACTAACGCACACTAATAGCAGATCACATCTTCCACACAATTACAAGTATGGTACTAGTAACGCCACTATCTTTATCATCAATGTAGCCCCTTTACTTGGCCAAAATGTTTTTGATTATCCAGTTTTGACATGATGCAAAAATCATGTTGGGTGCAGCAACGTTTCTAAATTTAATTTGGTTGCGGAGTAGCCCTTGCAGCACAAAAGTCATGGCATCCTAAACAGTTGTATTCGTCGATTGATAATTTGCCATGATTATTTTAAATGTGGCAATATCTGCTCTATGTCCTATTATGATACATGGTAGGATGGAGCCACTAACTTTCTTAGATCCATGGCGATTAAGCTATACAATTAATTAACAGTGGTATCAATCACACTTCAATTCAAGGTGGATGGTTATGTTCCATGTACTTGATAACCCGATTTTGACGAGTATGGAGGCGCGCAGGACATTTGCGGCTTCTACACTTAGTACACTGCCAGCTTGCTTTTTTGATTCCAAGATTCTGCTTATTGTATTTGTATCCACGGAATACCGCAACTGTTGCACTTCGGGGAGTGGTGTAAAATTCGCACTGCCACTGTACACAGAAAAGAGTAAAAATCAGAAGCGAGCAGCAAATTAAATCGATACAGACAGAGGGCGAAGATGGACAGCGAATTTATGTCCCAACGGTTCTAATGCAAACATAATTCAAGTCTCATATTAATGGCAACTGAAGACATTGTTTGAAAAATATTTTATTCAAGAACTAGAAGAGGGCAGTATTTCCATATGCTGGGAACCCTTTTCTCCCACCAAATACTAGAGAAACGTTTAAGGACTCTCCATATTCATTCTTGCAGTAGAAAATTATTGAGAAGGCTCAATTCTGCATCCCGGAGTCATGTCCTGCATTATCACAATTGTGTCTTTCGGTGGATGATTGTGCACAAAGCACTTCAGAACGCGGTTGTTAAAAGAGTGAAGCCGGCCCGAACATCTACGGCTCGTCCGCATAGTGCACGTCCAGATGGTTCTGTCCGATTTATCACTTTTCTTATTGTATGTATATCCGCCGTGCAAGGCTGCAATCGCTCCACGCGGAGTTTCCAAATATCGCAACTGCACATGCCAGAGAAAAATTGCACCAATAAATTAAGCCTGAAAATTATTACAGCTAGATTCGTGTCTTTGCAATCGAGCGCAAGTCAAGCAAAAGCTACGTTGAAATGATGCAGTGTGACGTCAAATGTAGATCTCCTATTACCATTGATCATAATGCATTTATACAACAAAGGGCCAATGGACGGCAAGTGGCAAGGTTTATTTTTTACTTTTCCACAAAAATAGCCTGAATGTGACAAATATGACAATTACTTGAAAACAAAAACGCGTCAAGTTAGCAAAAACAACAATGCTGAATGGAGAATAAATCCACGTTTTTACTGAAATTTAGTAATTAAAATATTGAACAACATCCTCTGCAAAACCTTCTCGCAGATTTACATAAACTACATTATACACTGAAAGTCCATTTTATTGACGCCCTGTCCTAACTTGTTGGGTGACAATTAAAAAGTGGAGGATGGTTGTGGTTCGTCTTCGATATGACACGGCCAGATCTAGTGTGCATACGGGCAGGGCATTTAGGGCCCTTGCCTTTGGAAAGAGTACATTTCCAAATTTGTCTGTAGCTAGACGAGTTCACCCAAAAATACTTGTGGCCACAGTAATGGGCTACCATCGAGCCCATAGGCGACACAGCAATCTTGTACTAGGCAAGAATAAAATCGAGTAAGGCATTTACATGGTAAGGCATTTCATTGGAATAATCAAACAATATTATAATGGCCAATAGGCAAGCGCAGACAGGAAGAGCATAAAACAATTTCCAAGCTGAATCTCACTAGCGTTAAATGGCAAATTTACAATGTGCAGAACGATTTTTTATGATTTTCACATCAAATAGCTTTTAAATATAATTAACCTGATAAACAAATGAGGGGACAACGTATTCCAGATAATTTACTACAATAAATTATCCAATTAGTGGAGCCATTTTTGCCCTAAGACAATCCAGAACCAACGAAGCAATCAAAACCATTTGCACCCTGGCCGAATTTAATCGAATTATTTAATTTGCAATTAGTAATGACTACCGAACTTTAACCGTGTTAATATCACTGTACAACTTTATCCAACAAATTAATCAACAATTTAACGTATACCGGTAAAACCCAATTTGCACTAAAAGTCATTTCTTCCAATACAACTGGCGTCTGGAGTTGTTTAAATATTGGATGAATAACAACCGAAAATTCCACATTTGCTACACTTTTTGTGTAGACAATTGATGCCCTAGTGTGTATTACTCTACAACACCAGTGGCCATATAGTGAAGGTTGTGCATATACTTGTAATTGGGCATGTGATTGTGTGGCGTCACTTTCAGAACACGAAAATCTGGATTACAAGCGGTGTGAACCCGCCCTTTACATCTTGCATTTGAGGAATTGCAGCGCCAAATTATCTTTTTTTGGGTCATGTATTGTTTACGAAAGCTGAATCCACCGCCGACCAGCCTGTCGTTTCCTCTTAAGCCTTCCACAACTCTAAACATTGCCCACTGGAAGGAGAAAAGTGAGTAAAATCACGCTTGAAGAACAATTTAGTATGTTAGAGCCAATACACAAAATGAGCCAAAGACTTAAAATGCGACAGAAGCGATTTTCACGCGGTCATTTAAAAGAATTATTGTGTAGACTAAAGTGAAGGTGGAAATTTGATACGTTCCTTTTCTGTATTATTTCAAAATATTCGGTGCTGGGGGAAAATGTGCTTTACAGTCTCTTACTTTGCTCTTAACAATTTATATCAGTACTTATGTCATTGGTACAAGTGGACCACAAATGGTCTGGTGCTCTTTACTGTTTCGTATTTAGTGGTGTGAACACAAGCTTTTTCATCTCAGCTTTTGGTAGGTTCTGGTTAGGCCTTTGCATGCTTATAGGAATACTCCACGCCACCATGAGCAATTCTTCGCCATGTCTGATACAATATTTGTGAAAATCGTGGAGTTTGTTTGCGAGCTTTATATTCCCATCGCCATATGGTGGATTAATTTCATGCGTGACTTAGTCAGTTATATGTACAAACCATAGAAAATGAGATCGGAATGCTAACAACAAACGTTACCAGGTTAGACGGACCATATTTTAATTGCAAGATCCCTTAATATACATGTTACGCACACAAGCTAGAAAAAAAATATACAGCAACTTATATACATAGAAAAAGAGGGGGGGAAATTAGCCGCTGCCATCACGAGACTATAGAAATGTCCGATTAAGCCAACCAAGTTTTTAAAAGTTCAATTAAAATTGCCAGCTACAACCGGCTAGTAGTAGCCACTTCGGAAGTGCAGAATCCTGCCATGGGATTGCTCCTGTCTTCGTGCAGCCTGTTCTCCGAGACTCTTCAGTGCAAGCATTGCGGGTAAATGTTCAGAGACCCCAGGCGGCAAATCAAGGACCTTTGAGCTGTTGGGAGCAGGCGTGCTATCGCTTTTTACAGAGTCGTCATCGTCAGAGCCTTCCTCCTCCGGCGGAACCCCCGGATACCATTCCTGCTGCGGCAGCGGATCGTGGTTGTGGGACGAGAATTTGGCCACGTTTTTGTTATTGAACAGATGAAGTCGACCAAAACAGTCGTAGTTGTAATTTGTGCAACGCCAAATCGACTTGTTCCGAGTCGATCTTGCCTTGCGGTAAGTGTAGCCTTCGTGTAACAACCAAGTTGTTCCCCTCGGGCTTAAGACAAATCTAACAGGATTGTTCTAGAAACACAAAAATTCTTCATCAACAGAGTCAACGAATGAGAAAAAAAAAACCAGCATAAGAGTACCAGGTGGAAAGGTGGTCATGTGGCAGACAGTTTTGTTTGACATCAGGAGAAACAAGACAAGAATTTTTTTTTGCGGGAAGTGCAACGCACTTTTTACGCCACAATTTATTTAGATCTATAGTGGTCATGATTTCAACTCAAAAAGCTATTGCATATGGCGATGACATGATCAAATTTTAAAACTCATCATCCCCTATGTTATCCGATAAGTGATTATGCGGAACCAGTTTTATTATTCTGTTCTCTAAGGTATGGGCACGACCAGAACACTTGTACATGCGGTATTTGTTGCATCGCCAACAGATCTTGTTGAATGATTGAGTGTCTTTCCAATACGTGTATCCATGGTGGACCAACAACGATCTGCCACGCCGGCTTTTCAGGAACCTCAATGTTCCTCGAAATCTCTATAACAAGAAATTGATGGGGTTTAAAGCCTGAAGTATGAGGAAAAGCAAAAGTGCGCCGTAGAGTGTGAAAAGCTTGAGCATGGACCAGGGGCATGGGGCAGTTAGGAATCGGCATTGTGGCTTCCACGAATTGAACATTGGTTTTGCCCTTGCTGAAACTAGCACAACAAGGAACGATTTTATTTTTCCCAACAGCTACAACACAAATGTTAGTGAATATCTTTGCAAAATTCCAAATAAAACACGCGAATTTTAACTTCCATTTATCACTGTTTTGCATATCAAGTCTAAAACATGGTAAGCTGGATACTTTGTCAGTGTTAATACTTGTTTGCAACACTCAAAATTTTCCTCATGGAAATTTGGTGGCTCCCAAATGTGGTTCCATCGGAAAGTTTAGACGCTTTCCATGATTTATACAGTTAAAATCTTTAGGGAGTCCAACTGCTGGATTTGATTTGTCATAGTATTGCCAGTCGGGGTGCGTTTCTGGTTCATCCGAAAGGTGATTGTGCGAGGTCAGTTTAATTATGCGGTTTTGAAATGTGTGAGCACGACCCGTGCATTTGTAGGTGTGATACTCGTTGCAGCGCCATATTGTTTTTTCGGGTGTCTCGCCATCTTTTCGGTAGGTGTATCCGCAATGCACTAGCAAGGGCTTGTCACGTCGGCTTATCACGAACTTTAGGGGTGTTGACTACAATAAAAAACCAACTTAGAAACAAAACCAAGACAACTAATAACACCAGAACGCCACCAACTGCGTACGAGTGAGTCACAGGCGCAAGACCAAACTTAAAAATGCTTATTTCTTCCGTAAAAAATATTGACTAAGATGCGCAAATGAGATACACAAATAGAAATGTGCGTCGGAGTTAATTAAAAACAGGTTGTTACCATTTGTTTTATTTGATTAAACAATATGGCAATAAACTTTTATAGTAAATTTTACTTCGATTAAATCTCACGCTCTGAAAATTTGATTTTCGTAAAACTATTCCTTCACTATTTTTTCCAGGCATTTGTGGGAGATAACACTGAATTGAAAACAGCCAGTTTGTTTTAATGCTCAATGAAATGGCATGTTGTTGTTGCTGTTGTTGTTGTTGTTGTTGTTGGTTGAGGTTTAAGGGCCCAAAGGCGACTTAGGCTAAAGAGGGCCCAACCGGTTGCAAGTTGGACCTGTAGGAAGTCTACAGGGCCAACTGGTTAAGTTCGGGTGACAAACAGGAC